>APFE031384710.1:24405-34752 GCA_000404065.3 Pinus taeda | reverse complement strand
GACTTTGAATTATGAATTAGTAAACCTAGGAACCGATGCCAAACCCCAAAACATAAATCTAGGCCTTGGCCTAGCCCCCGAAGAAAAACTAGCATATATTCGTCTTTTGAGACAATATAAAAACGTTTTTGCTTGGAACTGTGATGAACTCAAAACATATGACACCTCTATCATCCAACATACTATTCCAATGACCGATAATGAAAAACATGTCCAACAAAAATTGAGAAAGATTCATCCCAACTTAGAAAATCAGATAAAAACCGAACTCAATAAGCTATTGAAAGCCAAGATAATTTTTCCTGTCAGACATTCTAAATGGGTCTCCAATATGGTACCTGTTAGAAAGAAAACGGAGATATTAGAATTTGTATTGACTTTCGCAATCTTAACAAAGCCTGTCAAAAAGACATTTTTCCCTTACCACCTATGGAGCAGATATTGTAGGTAGTGGCAGGCTCAGAGTTAATGTCTTTCTTGGATGGATTTTCAGGATACAATCAAGTTCTGGTACATCCTGATGATCAATTGAAGACCACATTCAGAACTAAATGGGGCACATAAGCATATCGAAAGATACTGTTTGGTTTGATTAATGTTGGTGCCACATTCCAGAGAGCCATGGACATTGCATTTAAAGGTTTAGTCAATAAATCTATAGTAATTTATTTGGATGATATAACCGTGTACTCCAAGAAACGAAGCGACCATCTCAAAGACTTGAAACAAATCTTCCAACATGTTTAAGGTACGGAATTTCACTTAACCCAAAGAAGTCTTTTTTCGCATTAAGTGAAGGGAAACTTCTAGGATTCATAGTGTCAAAATCTGGAATTCACATCGATTCTGACATAATCAAAGAAATTTCTAAAATATCCCTACCTCATAACAAAAAAGCCATGCAATCTTTCCTTGATCAAATCAATTTTGTAAAGAGATTTGTTCCAGATTTTTCACGAATCGTATCCCCTTTACAAAACATGATAAAAAAGAACTCTAATTTTAAATGGGGCCAAGATGAACATGAAGCGTTCAACCTGATCAAACAAGCTATTATTAATGCTCCATCTTTAGCAACTCCTAATTTTTCAGAGCCTTTTATTTTATACACATTTGCCTCTGATAGGTCATATGCTGCAATACTCACTCAAATGAATCAAGAAAAGGCGGAAGCACCAATTGCTTTTTTCAGTTCAAATTTGCAGGGTGCTGAATTAAATTACTCAGATGTGGAGAAACAGGCTTATGCTGTTTTCAAAGCAATCAAATACTTCAAGCCTTTTCTACTCAAAACCCATACTAAAATTATAGTACCGTTTCCAGCGGTAAGGAATCTTCTAGTACAAAAGAATGTGGGTGAGAAGAGGGCCAAATGGGTAACTGCCTTACAAGAATATGACATAGAAATTAAACCAGCAAACATTGTAAGATGTCAAGGCTTTTGCAAAATGCTGGCTGGAGCGTCGCAAATTTCTGAAATTCCATCTATAGAGGTACAAATGTGCGAGGTAAGCCTAAACGATGAAGAGTCATTATACGCTGATATCATTTATTATCTTAATAATGGATATGCTCCTTCACACCTCGATCATACTAAGAAAAGAGCTCTAAGGTTGAAAGCCAAACAATATCAGCTCATAAATGAGATTCTGTTTAGAATGAATTACGATTCTATTCTCCTTAGATGTCTTGAGAAATATGAAGCTGAAAAATTTTTGCAGGATGTTGTAGACCTAACCCAAAAATATATGAGAAATAGAAAGAAACCCAATAATAACAAGATCTGAATAGATAGAAATGCTTCTTATTATCAAACCCTTAAGGTAGGGCAACACCATACATTCACTCCTTAAGGAAGGAGAACACTCCACAAGCCATATGCTTGTTCATACAATAGTTCTTGACTATATTTCTTCACTTCTCCATGTGGAGTCTCTAGCCTCTATATAGGCCTCATACATACAATACCATGGATCATTACCATGGTTCCCTCATACCATCGACTAATACCATGGGCCCATTACATTATTACTAACTACTTGTGTCCCTTACATGATATGGGTTAACCACCTTATTTATTACTATGGCCCATCCCATTATTACATTATTACCTTGGGTACCTCCCTTGGTACCCCATATTATCCCCCCTAGGTATATAACATTCTCCAAACTTTCTTTTGTAATGCTTGGACAAACATTGAACACTAAATTTTAACATAATGCTCACTTTAAAATACAAACCTAGGGAATTGCCTATAATATTTTTCCCCATGATTAGGGTTTGAATGTTAGAACCCTAGACAAAATGATATAGTTTGGTTTTTCCCTTGTTGAATCTCATGCTTAATTATTTTTTCCATGGTTGTTTATGGTTAGGCCATTCCATGGCATAAATTTTCATATACATAGTTTATTTATTATTTAGGGTTATAACCCTACATGAATATGTTTTCTCCATATCCCTCTCTATATTTACCTTACATTATCTTTTTTTTTTTTTGGTTTTTTTTTTTTTTTTTTTTTGAGGTTGGGGTTTCAAAACCAAAACTCTAACATGCCATGGCTTATTTAGGCATTGGTAATCCTTGACATAAATATTTTGATTAAGGTCATGGTTATAAATGTTGTATTTGGATATTCTCCTTATATCAATTTTTTTTTTCCACTCATAGGGTTTTAATCCCTACTTGAATTTTTTTAGTTTAGCATTTTATTTGCAACAATTTTAACATATTTTTTAATATGTGTAGTGAAATGACATTGGTCGTTGGACATAGGTTTTTCCTTAATTAAATTGGGTACTAAATATTTTCTTGATTTCTTTAGTTAGGATTTTTTTTCCTTTTTACCAACCCCCACTTACAATTTGTTTTTCGTGGAAATTCATAGGCATAGTGAGTCTATGGAGTATTTTTAAAGTTTTTCCTTTGTACATGTTGTGGATCCTTCCAGTACTTAATGATTGTTTGGCTCCTTCTCTCCAGGTCAGGTGTTCCTCAACTCCTAGTAGCTTAGGCATGTGGTTGACTCTTTCGATGAATACAAGACACTAGGGTTCTAACTTTAGTTTAGTTAAAAATAATGTTGTAACATCCCTGGTGAAAATTATGTGTAATAAAAGTTAATAAAGGCAAAATAATAACCACGGTTGATGGGATACTTATTCCAAGTGAATGTTGGGTAAGACATCCTAGTGTGGGTGTTCATTTGGTTATTAATGGCTAAGGAAATTGGAAAAGGAAATGGCTAAGGCTTTGAAAAGGAAAAATGGCATTTTGGAAAATTTATGTTATATACCTAGGGGGGATAATAAA
Organism: Pinus taeda; assembly: GCA_000404065.3. NCBI lineage: Eukaryota > Viridiplantae > Streptophyta > Pinopsida > Pinales > Pinaceae > Pinus > Pinus taeda. The sequence continues at coordinate 31,438 of APFE031384710.1, read as the reverse complement.
TGTTATATACCTAGGGGGGATAATATGGGGTACCAAGGGAGGTACCCAAGGTAATAATGTAATAATGGGATGGGCCATATTAATAAATAAGGTGGTTAACCCATATCATGTAAGGGACCACAAGTAGTTAGTAATAATGTAATGGGCCCATGGTATTAGTCGATGATACGAGGGAACCATTGTAATGATCCATGGTATTGTATGTATGAGGCCTATATAGAGGCTAGAGACTCCACGTGAAGGAATAGTGTCAAGGATTATTGTATGTACATGCATATGGCTTGTGGAGTGTTCTCCTTCCTTAAGGAGTGAATGTATGGTGTTGCCCTACCTTAAGGGTTTTGATCAATAAAGAATCATTTCATATTATTTCTGGGTTTATTTGCATTGTCTTATATTTTCATATCAGATCTATAATATTTCCGGGTTAGATCGATAACCAGTGGTATCAGAGCTATATTTCGGGGTTAGATCTACAACAATTTATTTATGAAAATAATGGAAGATAGGAGAAAAGGGAGGTGAAAGTTCATAGGTTTCATGCGAGGATTAAAATAATGGAAAATGAAGAAAATAGAGGCCTCGTTCATAAAAAGGATTATAAGGATCAGTTGGTAGCCTTTTGTAAGTTCAGTTTTGGAGCTCTCTCATTATTCTCTCTCTCTCATATTCTTGGAGATAGAGTTTTGTTGGAGCACTCTTAGAGGGTGTGGCAAACTTGGATTTTTGGAGTAAGAAGGCAAGGGAAGAGTAGGAAAGTGTAAGAGGACATCGAGATCAACAGCTACAACTGGATTTTCTTGCAGGTACTGAGTTGCATGTTGGTTTTCCTCACTAGTTAAGGCATACATGGCATATACATGTGGTTTGTTGATTGTGATTTGTCATGGGCATGGAGGATGGGATGGATTGACAGTGGATTGCTTAGGTTTGCCATTTCCTAGATAGCCATGGAGATTGTGGGTGTATTTTCAGTGTTTTGTTTTGGTTGGTTCTTATGTTTCCTTAGCTTAGGTTGAGTTATTAGTCATGGAGCCTTGGTTGGAAAAACACTTTGGATCCCTGTAAAAATTTGAGTTGAGTTACTAGTCTCGTAGCCTTGGTTGGAAAAACACCTTGGAGCCCTTGGTGGGTTGAGTTAATAGTCCTAGGTCCTTGGTTGGACAAACGCTCTAGAGCCTGATAAAATTTGTGGGTTGAGTTACTAGTCCTCAAGCCTTGGTTGGACAAATGCTCTAGAGCCCTAGAAGGCTTGGATAGAGACTAATTTGATTATTGTTTTCAACCATGAGGTGGAATCACTGTTTGATGGGTTGAGGTGGTTGACCTTTGGAAACCTTGGATGGTTTTGGATTGATGTGTTCTATGAGATCCCACATTCATGCTTGGAATATGGCATACGGGTGAATGGCTAAGGTGATATTTGGCTTAGCCATTCTACAGGGGGGTGGAACGTGGAAGTCCTAACCTAGGTTTGGATTTTGCATCATCAATGTGAGGTTATTTATCCTTCTATTTCTATGAATATTATACAAGATTATATGTGGTTTATATGGCTTCGATTTCATTGGTATTTATGTTTTGTTATGTTGGTTATATAGGTGTTTTATTTATATAGCCATGTATGGCTCTCATCATGTTTTTACTGGGAATGAATGAACAATGTATCTATGACCTAAGGGATGAAATGGCAATTGAGGTGTTGAGGCATCAATGCTACTTAGTCATTCTCAGCTAAGTATGAGACCACTATGCTCAGATCTGTTATTTACACCTGTAGAGTACATATTCGTGATATGTTTCACGAAATTCCGATCATGGCTAGTAGGTGTCCAATCAAGGTCTTAGTCAAGTGATTGCATTTATACTGTCATTTCCTTGTTATTTTATTTTTCTGAATCTATGATTCAATTCAGGGAAGTGGCCTGGGTTCTAGGTTTGAAAAAGTGGCTCAAATATCAAGGATGCTGACACAGCAATGAAAAAAGAGTGCCTAGGCACTGGTTTGCAGGCCTATGAGAGAGCCCAGAGGTCCCTAGGTGCTAGCATGCCCATATCATGAGAGTATCCAGAGGTCAAGTGATCCAAAAACTCAGTGGGACCCAGAGGCTCGTTGGCAAAAAGGTTGGATTTGTTCCTAAGGGTCCTAATGGTGAGATTGAATGTGTGTATGGTCTATTTCCATCGGCTCCACTTCCTTAACATGAATTAGGAGGTCGAATCATATCATAGTGGCCTCTCATCGCATGTTCACCCTGGCTGGCTAGTTGCTTAGGTAGATGTGGGAGAAGGGTGTTAGAAATGTTACCCTGAGTGTCAATTTATGGTTTAAAGGAAAATTTTCCTTGCTTGTAACTATTAAAAATGATCATGACCAAAAGTATTCAGTCATAGGATACTAATATTGTTACTTGGGTCTTTTCAACCAATTTTGTAATAACATATATAATATATATATATAATATATATTATATATATTATATATATAATTTTTGTAAGAGCATATTGAATATTGATTCTTTTTTTGAACATTTAAAAGGATAGATACAAAAAATGCATTTTATTTCTTTATAAATTACCATTCACATAAATTTATGTATATGCTTGAGTTAATTTTTCAATACATGTATTCCTAATAAAATTCTAGCTTACTAATTATAGGTTAATTATACCCATTCTTCGGTTTCTTTATCATTTATTTCAAATTATAGTGGCTAACAACCTTTACTTTTTTGTTCATTCACATTCTTGATTTAGCCTTAGCAAATATATCTTATAGATAATTTTGTTATTCTCTTAGGATTTATTTTATATATAACTTTTTCCATACCCTTTATAGTTAAAATTTATTTATCCTAGAATCGTAGCCCCACCTTTAATATTCTCTAATGTATTAGGTCAACTTGACCTTACCATTAAGTTCCATTAGTTTTTGTGTTTATAATTTTTTCTGTGATTGTATTTTCATACAAAAGCTAGATTAATTCTCTGTTAGCACTTTGTAATTCCTCCAGGTTTAGGAGTGGAACCAAAAGGTAACCACAAACCACTTTAAAACTGGAATCTAGCCCTTCTAGCTTTAGAGAGGGCTCTTTCTCTATATGAATATTTAGTCTTAGGTCTTATTCTAGGTATTAAGATCATAGAGGAATAGTTTTAAAAATTTGATAACAGGGAAGAAGGAAAATTCATTTGGCATGGAGTCAGATTGAGCTAATGATTTTCAGTGATATGATGGGGAAAATGAGAGGTGAGCAGAGGAATAGTGGAATTGATAACATCTAAAATGTCTAACTGGGGATGAATCTAGATATCTCAATGGAAGAAAAACATTAAATGTCCAATAAGCCATAACAAAGCACTTAAAAAGTAAATTCTAAGACAAATTATGCTTAATTAAAGATGAAGACATAACATTTCAAGCATTAATGTAACAAGAGAAAAACTCACATACACAGGAGAAAACATCACCATCAGAAATTGACACATTAATCCTTGAAAAAGCAAACCTTAGCCGTCATCATCCACTGAAAACTTTTAATGGAAATTTACAATGCACAATGTTTTCTTTCTCTAACCCTGACCAACCAACCTTTTTCACACTGAAATTCATGAAAATATATACAATTATCTCATCCCTTGACTTAGGGATCGAGGTCAACCATTTCCCCCAAGGTTTAGCTAGTTACATTAGATATAGAAATTCCTTGCTAGGAAATACAGACTGAATTGGTGGAAGATAAGAGCCAAATACTAGATCATATATCTTGAATCATGACATATGTTACAAAAAAAATGATTTTTTTGTATATTTGCTTGTTATTGAGAGAAGCCTCTCTCAGTTTTTGAAAATTATTCTCCCACTCCTCAGAATCCGTACCCAAAGATCATGACTAAAAAAATAAATTACGAAAGCTGAAAATATAGGGTTGTAAATATTCATTCAAATATTATAATATATGACATCTGTGAATAAACTAAAGGCGGTTTTTTTTACTTGGCTCTTTCTTGAAAAAAACCTCTTTTACCTTTTCAAAATCCATTTTCAGTCATTCAAAATCTGATTTTGAAGTTAACTGCTAAAACATTAAAAACTGTAGCAAATCCCCAACAGCAAAAGCGCAACGACTGTGTGAGGAGAACTCATCTTCAGCATACTTAAGATCATCCCCTACACTTCTTGGTGTTTCAAGCAATTATAAGACAACTCAAAAATCATGAGACACCCATTGGAAAACACCTATCTAAACTGTAAACTTCCATTCATAAAGATCATCGCCTACAGCAGAAGCGCAAAACAAAAGCGTAAAAAAATTCATTTACATATGTTTGATTAGAAGTTGAGGCCTATGACCAAGTAAAATAGTTGGTAGATGATTTTTTCAACCTTAAAGAAAATCTTTCAACCCTCAATAACACTACTATTCCTACCATTTAATATCCTTTGACAGAAGCACAGTAAGAAAGTGCAACAAGTTAAAGGTTATGAGGATTGCAAGCTTTACTCGGTGCTCCCCTTAATTGCTAAAGATGAATCTATCAGTAGAAAACATTAATTATGCTAGAAAAGAAAACTTTGGAGCCTAAAGATGGTCATGGTAGCAAGAAAACCTTTGATTTTCATACGCGCGTCGCAAAGGGAAAGTGTAGCAACAACTTGTAATGACGATGATTTGATTATTTGACCTTGAAAGTGACTGGAAATGACACCACTTGATTCGACTCGATGATGAAAAAATCAAATCAACTATGATCTTCACTTAAAATAGTAATAACTTGATCTCTAAGATATCATAGAAAGAATTTACAAAATGACGAAAATAATTAAAAGACTGAGCTTGACTTTGACTACTATAACATAGGACACTAACATTCTCCATGCTCCATATAACAATTTTCGACCTTTCACTAGAGTATATCATTATTTTCTCTAGCACTTTTACACAATAAGAAAATACATGTTATTACTCAAATACTTGCATCATAATGTTCTCTACTCCATGTGTGCACAAAATACTTTTAAAATTTTCAAATATTGGAACAAAATAAATTCTATCTCTCGTTTTTACTTGCATGCGTATTAAAAAAATGAACAAACTATAATAATAATATTACTACTCAAATTATTAACCATAAATCACTTTACAAGTAACAATTCACTTGTAAAGCTCGGGGTACTGCGAAGGGAGACAAAGCAATGGGAGAAAAGGAAGAGGTGGCATATGAATAGAGAACTCACTGCTATTACAAAGGAAGTCCTGGAGATCCACCCCCACTTATCAAAACATTCACTCCTTCATGAGATTCGAAACCGCATACATGAGCTGGAATCACAAACACAAAATTTCTTTGTATAAAGGAGATTACATGGAGATTAAAAATCAAAGCAATCTCGATCTGGGAGGGTGACCGGAATATCAAATTTTTCCACAGATTTGCTAATTTTAGGCGCCAGACAAACTCTATATGGAAGATTTTTTATTGAAATGGAAACAATATCAGACACAGAAGGATATCAGCAAGGTCGCTATCTCCCACTTTCAACAAGCATACAGTCAAAGGACATTGGTATGCTCAGAGGATCAAATCTGGGGGGTTCAACACTTCCCCACCAAGTTCAATGTGGATGAAAATTGGGCACTCTTCCAACTTGTCGTGGAGGCGGAAATCTTGGAGTTTCTCAGAACATTCAAAGGTGATAAGAGCCCTGCCCTTGATGGTTGGACCGTCAAATTTTTCACTCATTTTTTCGACCTCTTTCAACTAGATCTTGTGAACATGGTTGAGGAATCTTAGGTTCTCGGTTATATACATTCCCATTTAAACTCCACTTATATTGCTCTCATTCTGAAGAAGCCACTTTCCCATACTTTTTCAAGCTTCCGCCCTATCTCTCTCTGTAATCTTGTCTACAAGATTATCTCCAAGACCATTGCAAATCGCATGCGACACATCCTCTCCTCATTCATCTTTCCTCAGCAATTTGGTTTTCTAAAAAATCGACAAATTCATGACGTTGTTGCAATCGCATAGGAATGTCGGCATTCTATCCACACAAAGAACTTAAGTGCATTTATCATGAAGTGGACCTTAAAAAAGCCTTTGACTGTCTGGACTAAGATTATTTTCAATTGGTTCTCCACAAAGTGGGTATACAATCCTATGCTGCTAAGTGAATTATGGTCTGTGTATCCAATGCTCAATTTGTTATGATTATAAATGGATACCCGACAACCTACTTCAAGGCTAGGAGGGGTCTTTGGTAGGGTTGCTCACTATCACCTCTCTTATTTATTTTGGCTATGGACAGATTAAGCCTGCACATTACAAATGCTGCTTCCGAGGGCCATTTTCATCCACTTCACATTGGCAAAAATATACAGATCTCTCACAGTTTCTTTGTTGACGACGTGCTCATCATGGGGATCCTCAACAGGTTGGCTTGGTTACACCTCTTCCATATTTTCACAAAGTTTGGGAATGCATCTGGTCTTATATTGAATCAAAGTAAATCCTCTATTGTACATGATCAATGTGATATGGAAATTATCAACTATATTAGAAGGTTGTTGTTAGAAAATTATATATTACGGAGCAATGGAACACATAAAATATTGCAGAAATATAAACACAGAAAACGCACAAAACAAGAGAGACACAGATATACGTGGTTCACCCAGTTTGGGTTACGTCCACCTCGAACAGCCAGTCCTTCCTTTCTATTATCCAGCAAAATGAAGAGACACAACCTACAGCAAAGCCGCTGTAATATCCTCTGTTTTCTCTCACAGTCTCACCTCTCTGTTCTTCGCTCACACACAGAATACACATCTATATCGCTGCCTCAAATGCAATACCCTCATACAAAGAGAGGGGTTGCCTTCTAGGGCAAAAAATACCCTAAACTAAACATAAGTTCTACCGTCAGATCATCCGCTTAATGAACGACTCAGATTGACTAGAAATTACTATACTTTTACAAGGCAAATTTACATATGTTTTTAGCTTCAGGGGCGCTGCCCACGAGCCCCCG
>APFE031384710.1:0-23216 GCA_000404065.3 Pinus taeda | reverse complement strand
GAGAGCTTGCTCTATCCCAGGTCAACTCCTCTTCACCGTGTTGGGACCAGGACACGTCCATGAAGAATCCGGAGCACATCGCCTATCTAACCGAGCTCATCCATGGATCCCATCGTGATATTACCGGGGCCCACCACCTTCGTTCGGCATTCTCATGATTCATTCACTTGGCTAACTTCGGGGCATGGCTCTGATACCACTTGTAAGGACTCTGGACACCACATATCTCCACAATGGTATGATATTGTCCACTTTGGGCCTAAGCCCTCATGGATTTGCTTTCGGACTTACCCCAAAAGGCCTCATACCAATGGAGATATTTGTCCATCCTTATATACCCATGATCCTCCCCACTTCTAGTCAATGTGGGACTTTTGGTCGAATACCCAACAGTTGTTTGGAGTCGCTTTTGAGTATTTGATTGCAGGTATGAAATACCTCGGTTTCCATATTAAGACATGTAATTACAGGATCCAAGACTAGTAGTGGCTTGTCTACAGATTCTATTAGAAAATTTTGGGATGGGAATATAGATGCCTTTCCATGGGAGGTCGCTTCACTTTAACACAGGTTGTGATTACTTAGATGGGTGTGTACTGAGAACACTTATTGCATCTACCTATCACCATCATAAAAAATATAAATGGGATCATAGCTAACTTCATCTAGTTTGGTATACGTAAGAAGAATAAATTTCATCTTACGAAACTGGATCATATCTCCATGTCGAACCGACTCGGAGGCTGGGGCATTTTGAATTTGAAGAGATTCGACTATGCTCTTCTTCTCAAATCTTTATGGAGAGGGATATTTGGCGAAGGCACCTGGAGTTTAATCATCAAGCATAAGTAGCTGAAGGATATTGACTTTGTGGTTAGGCTGCGTAGAGGGTGTATTGGCTGTAAAACTGGCTTTGCTATCTTGCTCAGTGTTTCAAAAGTCTGCCACTATTTTCTATCACTCATCTCTTGGAAATTGCATGGACTAAACAAGAATGGCATATACTTCTGGCAACAAGTCATTTTGACACGACATAATAGATGCCACATATGGAAACAATATGAGGAGTTGGACCGAATGATGAGGAATGGGAAAAGCTTCACACACACCTACAATTGGCCGAAGAGATGGGGAAAGAGATTAGATTGTATGGAGGGGCAAAATGCAGGGCGCTAACATAATGGTGGCGAATATATATCACTTTCTCTGCTGTCCGGACACCATACAACCTGAGGTATGCTGTTTTTTTTTTAATTCTGGAATTCTAACATTCCTTCTAAAATCACCCTTTTCCTTTAGTTAGTCTGGCGAAACAAAAATTTGACGTGGGCAAACCTCCAGAAAAGAAATTGGTCTAGTCCTAGGATATGTGTGCTTTTCCCAAGTGCAAAAGAAGATAATTTACACATGTTCATAACGTGCCCTGTTGCTTCTAAAATTTGGCATAATCTTGCTGCCATTTTTGGTATTCAACTCTCACATTTCACCTGCATTTTTGACTCCCTTGAATGGTGGAGTCAGCAGAATGTCACCTACGCTACATTCTTCCTATTTTCTTTTGGGAGATCTCACATTTCACCTACATTTCTGACTGCCTTGAATGGTGAAGTCAGCAGAATGTCACCTGCGCTACATTCCTCCTATTTTCTTTTGGGAGATCTTGAGGTCGAGAAATAACATTATCTTCAATAATTTCAAATAAAACATTGCTGTGGTGATGACTTCTTGATCCTGTATTCACTTGAGCGGGCTTTTCGAGTTCATTAGGAGGTATTGGTACAAATACAAAAGCAAAAGCCATGGCATTATGGGGACTACTATCTACATATATGGAGATTCCAAGATCATCGCATATGCAATAATCTTTAATTCTCAAAATTACTAAGGTACCCTAGCACCTAAATTTTATGTTCTTCCCATCATTTGATGATACACTCCACCAGACGTTTCTTAAAGTCAAGAACCATTCGAAATTTCAACACTGATGTTGTCCATCCGTGAATGTTAAACTCTGCAAACATTCGAGTACCTACACTATATGCGCTTCACATACACAATAATCTTTATTTCTGAAAATTAGGACAAACATGGAGAGCATTGAATTATTTATTAATTTGCTTTCTGAAAATTAAATAAATATTGGTAAAGTCAGTCATTAGAAACTTATAAAGAAACAGACGCATGAGATTCCACCTTAAAAATTTCCCGTGGCTTTTCAACGATTACTGTGTCCAATCAGTTCTGGCATCACAAGGTCATGGAAAGACACGAAAAGGTCTCAGCCAAGGTAAAGAAAGTATGAATAGGCTTGAACTTTTTCCCCATTAAAGGCCAGAATTTAGATTACATATTGTGCATTGTGATCGAATGCTACACTTACATTAGCAAAGAATAAATGCAATTAAAGGGTTTGGTGAAACAATTATGTAAATGACACTTTTACACAAAAGAATATATACGGACTCTTCAGCCCTCTCTTTCCCGTCACTTTTGTTTTTTAATCTAGGCCTATATTGAAGGGCACTGCCTGTATCCAGGCATCACCAGCAATGAAATTAACCACAGTGAAGTTTTGAGCATCAGAAATGTTCATGGTATGGTAGCCAGGCCATTGAACTCGCTCTGCAGTTCCTGCCCCTGGTCCCGAATTCATATATTCGCCATAATACAGCGTGGTCAAGCCAAAGGCCCCCGACCATTCTAGCCAACCTGCAGGATCGACGACATCATCCATATATGACTTCATATAAACTGTGCGAGAGTAATTTTTCCATGGCCTCCCCAAGAATGTCTGGAAAGAGCTCTTCACCGGAGCGAGATCAGGCGCAGCAGAGACGGTGCAATTTTGTATAGAGATTCCAGTGTTTTGATTTGGATCGTCTCTTCCTTGGGCCGTGAAACAATTCTTTTGATTATCCATCGGTCTCCTAGCCAGGAGATTACAGTTTTGAAATACAGCTGCAGCGTTGCCGAAGATAAAGTCAACTGTGCCGTAAATCTCACATTCCCGGTAAAATTGTCGAAGAGAGTGTGCGTATAGAGTGTCTTGGTAACCTTTGAAGCTGCAGCGGTAGAATGCTGATAGATCCGAGGCAACGCGGAGAGCCACAGCCTGATGCTTCTCTGGGCCCGCCGTGTTCTCGAAAGTGATATCCCGAGCGAGAAATCCTTGCCCAACTACAGCTGTAATAGCAAACATTTTCCGTATGAGGGCGACAAGACAAGAAAGATATAGGAAGATATAGATTCGTGGAAACAAAATTAGAATAACCCATCCCCGTGCTAAATTGAAATTCAAAATTGGATTACCAGGGTCATACGAAGAGGCCTTCATCGACAAGAGAAAAATAACAAATTAACCACAGAAAGAAACGAGTAAAGAAGGCGTTTTTTTCGACTGAAAAAAAGAGAGTAAAGCAGCTTACCGACTGTTGCAGAGCGGTAAGTAGTCCATCCGTCCACAACGCTTCTATTGCCGGTGATTACAGTGGCATTTATGCCATCTCCCACCAGCATGATATTTGTTTTGTGTTTGGGCACCTCAACATATTCCTGGTAGACTCCCTTTGTAATATGTATCACATATCTATCTAAACTATTGTTTGGGGCAGCATTCAGCGCGTCAGTAATTGTGGTATAATTACCACTTCCGTCCTGAGCCACCGTAACAACATTGTCCGCTGCCTCGGAGGTCTGAAGAAGTCTCCTTCTGTCTGAAGCAGACAACCATGAAGGGAATTCATCATCTACGTCAACTTGATTGTGACGCTCATGACTCGTTGGATTGGAAAACAGGCGTCGGCTGTGTAAAGGAGGCGTATTGGAATCTTTGCCAATGACAGGAATATTTTTGACAAGAGCCAAAGAATTGCTCACGACTCGTGACACATCAAGAACACTCTTACTCAGTATGTTTTGCAGGGTTCCACTGGCCTCCTGGAGACTTTCGACGCAGGTAGCCTGATTAGTAAGAGCTGCGCTAAGCCAAGTCTGAATGTCAACTGCCTGCCTCCATTTCAAAGTATCAGCAGCAACATTTGTCTGAGACTTGCTCAGGTGGTCCAACGTTATATCGTTCAACTGCATACAATCTTCAAGAGCATCAATTTGTATTCCCTTGAATGCCCCCCATCCAAGACGAGAAATTATTTGAAACGCTTTCTGTGCTTCGATAACGCTCAGCCTAATAGACGTTCTGGCGAGATCTGCGGAAGTTGCCTGCAACGATCCCGGCAACAGGGTCGACATTGTGGAAACGCAGAATTTTGGATCCAGCGTTGCGTCGCAGGCAGATTTCAGAGAAATGGAGTGCGGCTGTTCATTGCTCTCAATTTTAACGAACATAAGCAATATGATAAAGAGAACCAAAGCCGTATGCCTAAACCTAAAGGCCATTGCCGAATGCACTTGTCTACTTTTAACTTCACTGAATCACTAGACTGCTGTGTCTCACTCTCTGAGTTTCACACATATATATAATATGACCTCAGTCGCTCAACGTTTGTAACGCGGCGTCGACGGTGGGAAATTTCGAGCCGAGATCGTTCAATGATTAGATGTATTGGAAAGCACAACGCGGTGGTGCGTAGTTTACAGTTTGCAAAATCCAGACAAGGGAAATGGAGTTCGAATGACTTGCAGTATTCAGTTCATACCGGACGGACATTAGTCGACGGCTTTACAAACTGTAAAGCACCGCCCTTGTGCTACCGACGAAAAGGTTGACCGCCCTTCATCGTATATAGAAGGTTCAGAAACTTGCCCGAAGCCATAATAAATAATTCAGAAGACGCGGAATTGCTGTCATGTCTACACGTAGATATAGACTTAATCATCTGGATTCCGTTACTAGACGTGTATGATTAAAACACGAAAGTGGAATTGGATTCCCGTTACTAGAAGCATGTTATCGAAACTGTAGCCCATTATTAAAACACGAAAGTTGAATTGCATTCCCGTTGCTAGAAGCATGTCGTCGAAATACGAAATTATATTGAGTGGCAAATGTTAATCATCATTCACCATGTTCACTATCTGCTAATAGCATGGATGACCCGTTGCTAGAAGCATGTCGTCGAAATACGAAATTATATTGAGTGGCAAATGTTAATCATCATTCACCATGTTCACTATCTGCTAATAGCATGGATGAAAATAAAATGATAATAAAATGATATTTAATGATGGGGTTAAAAGATAGTTACCTAAGTTTTATACAGTAACTTAATTGGTGATGAAAGTAATGAAACTTTAAAGATTTGACAGATTTAAGGTTTAAGTCTTTTTAGTTTGTGACTTTGTTTATGAAGAGGAGGATAGGCTTAGGTCTACGAATAGTTATGTTTTACTAGCAATTTTCTATAAGTGTAGACTCCCAAAGAAATTAACAATATACTAAAAAAAACCATCCAGGTCTCCTACAGAAACAAGCCCATCCCCTCTTCCTTAGAAAACCCTTGGCTCCGGCCCCAAAAGCAATTACAATGTTCCACTGCTTTTGCCCCTTTGACAAATCCCCTAACTTTTAGGATTTATTCCCTAATCTAAAGTAAACTCTAGTTGCGGGGATCTAATGAATCTCAACACTTTTATGGAGTCACGATGCATCATCTTCCCCTTCTTTTTAAAATTATGAACATTGAGGTTCAAAGGAATCCAATTTAGTAAACCTAATGAGTTCCTCTTCAATGATCCAAGTGTTTCACATCTCCAAAAAAACAGGCCCATCCCCTGACCATAAAAACCTATTTTCTTCCTTGACTTCCTTAAAAAACCCTTGGCTTCGGCCCCAAAATAAGTTACAATGTTCTACTGCTTTTCCCCCTTAACAAATCCCCTAACTTTCAAGATTTATTCCCTAATCTAAACTAAGCTCTACTTGCGGGGATCCAATGAATCTCCACATGTTTATGGAGTCACAGTGCATCAACTTCCCCTTCCTTTTAAAATTATGAACCTCTAGGTTCAAAGGAATCCAATTTAGTAAACCTAATATGTTCCTCTTCAATGATCCAAGTGTTCCGTGAATCAGGAAACCCTTGCCATTTTACTAGATATAACTTACAATTTTTTGATCTTATGGTAGTAACTTTGGTGGCTACCCCTTTCTCAACACATTCCTTCCTTTTTTGTGGTAATTACTTGTTCCATTCTTTAAACACTTCTTCCTCTCTGGTCTATTCAACCCTTACGTGATAGTAATATATATTTGTAACATTAAAGAAGAGACTAATGTAAAATTCTCTATGAAGGTAACTTAGATACACAGTTTTATTGATTCGTTTGAGGGTTTTTCATGGATCTTCTTCTTTGATTTCAATTTGCGGTATGTTCCTTTAGCGAACCTCTCCTTTTGTAGGTAAAACATAACCTGTTCAACTTCTTGGTATAACTTTTCTCTCCAATGCAAATATGATTTTATGTTGTACACTACATTTGTGTTTTGTAATTTCTATCTCACCGCCTCTTGCATATCATGCATATACATTACTATGTCTTTGACATTTTGACTAACTCGTTCTCCCTTGGGAAGATCAATTAGATTTAGTATTGTGTCTGAGTTATCTCCATAAACAACCTGAAAGGAAGACTTACTTATAGACCTTTTAATGCTAAAATTGAAAGCAAATTCAGCTTATGCCAAAATTAAGTCCCATTGCCTTGGATTTTCTCACACCAAGCGAGAAAGCATATCCTCCAAGCTTATGTTCAATACTTCTATTTGTCCATTAATTTGAAGATGATAGGCTGAAATATGTTGTAATTTGTTGTCAAGCTTTCGCCACAATATCTTCCAAAAATGGCCTGAAAATTTTGAATCTCAGTCACTAGTGATGAACTTGGATAGTCCATGTAGGCACACTCTGTGAAGAATAATTCAACCACCTTTCTTTCATCATTTGTTTTCGTAGAAAGAATGAAGTTGGTCATTTTGGAGAATTTTTTCACCACCACGAAAGCAAAGTCATTTCCTCTTTGACTGTGAGGTAACCCCAAAATAAAGTCCATGGAGATGTCTATCCATGGCCCTTCTAGTATTGGAAAGGGTTTATACAATCCCGAGTTTTGTTATCTACCCTTAGCAATTTGGAAAATCTTGCACGAAGAAACAAATACACTGACATTCTTCCTCAACTTAGGCCAAAAATATTTCTCACTTACTAAGTTGTAGGTTTTGTCCCTACCAAAATGACCACCCAATCCACTCAAATTGTTCCCTTCGCAATCCTTGAGGAATGAAAAGTTGGATTCCTCTAAACAGAAATTCATGAGCTAATAAATAATGTCCAAAAGGACTTTTTCCTACATTTACTTGACTATCAAGAGATTCAATTATTTGTTTGAAATAGGGCTCTGCAACATATTCTCCCTTCATTTATTCAAATGCCACAAACTTTTTGTTCATAGTGACAAGTAGGTGATGTCTCCTACTTAAAGCGTTTGCTAGAACATTAGTTTTTTCACTTATATGTTTTTTGTTTTGTTTTTTTTCACAAGAAAAAAAAACGCTATCTTTTCCGACTTATATGTTGCACTACAAATGTATAAATCTACATAAAGGAGACCCATTCATCAAGATTATGGGACATATTGGCTTGATAATTTATATATTCCATTGCTTGATTGACAATTAATAGGATAAATTGAACATGTAAGAGGTAGTGTCTCCATTATTTCAATGTTTGAATAATTGCATATAGTTCTTTATCATAGGTGCCATACCTTCATTTTGCATCATTTAATTTATCACTGAAAAAGGAAACTAGCTGGCCTTCTTGTGTTAGGACCCCCCTAATTACAACGATTGAAGCATTGCATTCAACGGTAAATACCTTATAAAAATATGGTAGAGCTAGACTGGGCGCCCCATTCACTTTTCTTTTGATATTTCCAAAACTCCTTTGAGCTTCCTTATTCCATGAAAATGACTTTCCCCTCGTACAATCAATTAAGGAAACACTTATCCCACTGAAAATTTTGATAAATTTCTTGAAAAGTTAACTTGCCCATGTAAACTCCTCACATCTGTAATGCTTTGAGGGGTAGGTCATTCTAATATGGCTCTAACCTTTTGTGGGTCCATACTCACTTCATTTGCAGAAATTATATTCCCAAGGAAAACTAGTTTGTGTGTATAAAAATCACTTTTCCCAATATTCGCAAACAATCTTTCTTCTCTAAGTGTATCAACCACTATCTTTAAATGATTCAAATGTCTTCTAGGTTTTTTCTAAAAATAAAATTATTGTGAAAATATATAATGAGAAATTTCTCGATGTAGGGTCTAGATACCTAGTTCATAGTTTGCATAAAAGTGGTAGAAGCATTAGATAATGCAAACATCATAACTAACCATTCATACGATCCATATAAGGTTTTGAAGATTGTCTTCCATTCATCACCTTCTATGATCTTGAGCTTGTGCAAACTGTTGCTGGATATCTATACTTTATTGTAATTTCGTTGATATGTCTAGAGTCAATGCATAACCTCGATTTGTCCTCTTTCTTAAGTCATAGAAAAGTAAGAGTGGCATTGTAATGAACCCCAAAAATACACTTAATTTTTTTTCCTTCGTGTTGTTTAAATCTTGGTAATGAAATAGTACTTCAATGGATTGTAATTTAACACTTTCATACAAGCTTCTTCATTCTCCAAATATTTTTTTTGTAATGCCTGGACAAACATTGAACACTAAATTTTAACATAATGCTCAATTTATAGTACAAACCTGTTGAACTTCCTATAATATTTTTCCCCGAGATTAGGGTTTGAATGTTAGAACCCTAGACAAAAAGATATAGTTTGGCTTTCCCCTTGTTAAATCTCGTGCTTAATTATTTTTTCGATGGTCATTTATGGTTAGGCCATTCCATGGCATAAATTTTCATATACATACTTTATTTATTATTTAGGGTTACAAACCTACATGAATACGTTTGCTCCATATACCCCTTTATATTTACCTTACATTCTTTGGTTATTTCTTGGTTTTTTTTTTTTTTTTTCGAGGTTTGGGGTTTCAAAACCAAAACTCTAACATGTCATGGCTTATTTAGCCATCAATAATCCTTGACATAAATATTTTGATTAAGGCCATGGTTATAAATGGTTGTATTTGGCTATTCTCCTTATATTAGATTTTTTTTCCATTCATATGGTGTTATTCCCTACTTGAATTTTTTTAGTTTATCATTTTATTTACAACAATTTTAACATGTTTTTTAATATGTGTAGTGAAATGACATTGTTCCTTGGACATAGATTCTTCCTTAAGTAAATTGGGTATTAAATATTTTATTGATTTCTTTAGTTAGGAGTTTTTTTCCTTTTTACCAACCCCCACTTATAATTTGGTTTTCGTGGAAGTTCATAGGTATAGTGAGTCTCTCGAGTATTTTGAAAGTTTCTCCTTTGTACATGTTGTGGATCCTTCTAGTACTTAATAATTTTTTGGCTCCTTCTCTCCAAGTCGACTGTTCTTGAACTTTTGGTCGCTTAAGTATGTGGTTGACTCTTTCGAAAAATACAAGACACCATTGTTCTAACTTTAGTTTAGTTAAGAAGAATGTTGCAACATCCGTGGTGAAATTTCCATGTAATAAAAGTTAATAAAGGAAATTTGGAGCCGAGATCGTTCAACGATTAGATTTATTAGAAAGCACAATGTGGTCCGTTGTCTATAGTTTGCAAAATCCAGACTTGGAACTTGCAAACCCAAATCATATTTGCAGTATTTAGTTCATACCGGAGGGACATTAGTTGATGACTTTACAAAATGTAAAGCAGCGCTCTTGTGCTACCGACGAAAAGGTTGACCGCCGCCTTCATCGTATTCAAACCCCACAAACGTTTTGGTCATAGTGACAAGCAGGTGATCTCTCCTACTTAAAGTGTTTTCTATAACATTAGTTTTCTCACTTATATGTCTTTTTTTTTCACGAGAAAAAAGCCTTATCTTTTCCCACTTATATGTCGCACTACAAATGTATAACTCTACATAAAGGAGAACCATTTAACAAGCTTATGAGACATATTGGCTTGAGAATTTATATATTCCATTACTTGATTGATAGTTAATAGGATAAATTGAAGATGGAAGAGGTAGTTTCTCCATTATTTCAATGTTTGAACAATTGCATATAGTTTTTTACCATAGCAGTCATACCTTCATTTTTCATCATTTAATTTATCACTGAAAAAGGAAACTAGCTGACCTTCTTGTATTAGGACCCCCCAAATTACAATGACTAAAGCATTGTATTCATTGGTAAATACCTTATAAAAATATGGTAGAGCTAGAATGGGGGTCCCATTCACTTTTCTTTTGATATGTCCAAAACTCCTTTCAGCTTCCTTATTCCATGAAAATGGCTTTCCCCTCGTACAATCAGTTAAGGAAACACTTATCCCACTAAAAATTTTGATAAATTTCTTGTAAAAGTTAACTAGCCCATGTAAAATCCTCACATCTGTAATACTTTGAGGGGTGGGTCATTCTAATATGGATCTAACCTTTTGTGGGTCTATACTCACTCGTTTTACATAAATTGCATTCTGAAGGAAAACTAATTTGTATGCATAAAAATTACTCTTCTCAATATTCGCAAACAATGTTTCCTCTTTAAGTGTATCAAACACTGTCTTTAAATGATTCAAATGTCTTCTAGGTTTTTTCTAAAAATAAAATTATTGTGAAAATATAGAATGACAAATTTCCTGATGTTGGGTCTAAATACCTAGATCATAGTTTGCATAAAAGTGGTAGGAGCATTAGATAATGCGAACATCATAACTAACCATTCATACGATCCATATCAAGTTTTGAACATTGTCTTCCATTCATCACCTTCTCTGATCTTGAGCTTGTGCAAACCATTCCTTAAGTCCACATTAAAGAATATTTTTGTACCAACCAAGCATTCTAAGATGGAATCCATATGAGGTAGTGGATATCTATACTTTACTGTAATTTTGTTGATATGTCTAGAATCAATGCACAACCTCCATTTATTCTCTTTCTTAGGTGATAGAAAAGTAGAAGTGGCATTGTAATGAACCCCAAAAATACACTTAAAGTTCTTTTCCTTTGTGTTTTCTAAATCTTGGTAATGAAATAGTACTTCAAAGGATTGTAATTTAACACTTTGATACGAGCTTGCTCATTCTCCAAACTTTCATTTGTAATTCTTGGACAAACATTGAACACTAAATTTTAACATAATGCTCACTTTAAAATACAAACCTTGTGAACTGTCTATAATATTTTTCCCCATGGTTAGGGTTTGAATGTTAGAACCCTAGAAAAATGATATCGTTTGGTTTTGCCCTTGTTAAATCTCACGCTTAAGTATTTTTTCCATGGTTGTTTATGGTTCTGCCATTCCATGGCATAACTTTTCATATACATAGTTTATTTATTATTTAGGGTTAAAGCCCTACATGAATATGTTTTCTCCATATACCTCTCTATATTTACCTTACATTATCTCATTATTTCTTGGTTTTTTTTTTCTTTTTTTTTGACGTTGGGGTTTCAAAACCAAAACTCTAACATGCCATGGCTTATTTAGGCATTGGTAATCCTTGACATAAATATTTTGACTAAGGCCATGGTTATAAATTTTGTATTTGGATATTCTCCTTATATAAATTTTTTTTTCCACTCATAGGGTTTTAATCCCTACTTGAATTCTTTTAGTTTAGCATTTTATTTGCAACAATTTTAACATATTTTTTAATATGTGTAGTGAAATGACATTGGTCGTTGGACGTAGGTTTTTCCTTTAGTAAATTGGGTACTAAATATTTTCTTGATTTCTTTAGTTAGGATTTTTTTCCTTTTTACCAACCCCTACTTACAATTTGGTTTTCGTGGAAATTCATAGGCATAGTGAGTTTGTGGAGTATTTTGAAAGTTTTTCCTTTGTACATGTTGTGGATCCTTCCAGTACTTAATGATTGTTTGGCTCCTTCTCTCTAGGTCAGGTGTTCCTCAACTCCTAGTCGTTTATGTATGTGGTTGACTCTTTCAATGAATACAAGACACCAGGGTTCTAACTTTAGTTTAGTTAAGAAGAATGTTGTAACATCCCTAGTGAAAATTCCATGTAATAAAAGTTAATAAAGTCAAAATAATAACCACGATTGATGGGACACTTATTCCAAGTGGAATTTTGGGTAAGACATCCTAGTGTGGGTGTTCATTTGGTTATTAATGGCTAAGGAAATTGGCAAAGGAAATGGCTAAGTCTTTGGAAAGGAAAAATGGCATTTTGGCAAATTTATTTATGAAAATAATGGAAGTTAGGAGAAAATGGAGGTGAAAGTTCATAGGTTTCATGCAAGGATGAAAATAATGGAAAATGAAGAAAATAGAGGCCTCGTTCATAAAAAGGATTATGAGGATAAGTTGGTAGTCTTTTGTAAGTTCAGTTTTGGACCTCTCTCATTATTCTCTCTCTCTCTCTCTCTCTCTCTCTCTCATATTTTTGGAGATAGAGTTTTGTTGGAGCACTCTTAGAGGGTGTGGCATACTTGGATTTTTGGAGTAAGAAGACAAAGGAAGAGTAGGAAAGTGCAAGAGGACATTGGGATCAACAGCTACAACGGGATTTTCTTGCAGGTACCAAGTTGCATGTTGGTTTTCCTCACTAGTTTTGGCATGCATAGCATATGCATCTGGTTTGTTGATTGTGATTTGTCATGGGCATGGAGGATGGGATGGATTGACACTATATTGCTTAGCCTTGCCATTTCCTAGATAGCCATGGAGATTGTGGGTTTATTTTCAGTGTTTTGTTTTGGTTGGTTCTCATGTTTCCGTAGCTTGGGTTGAGTTATTAGTCATGGAGCCTTGGTTGGAAAAACACTCTAGATCCCTGTAACAACTTGGTTTGAGTTATTAGTCTTGTAGCCTTTGTTGGAAAATGCTTTGGAGCCCTTAGTGGGTTGAGTTACTAGTCCTGGGTCCTTGGCTGGACAAACGCTCTAGAGCCTGGTAAAATTTGTGGGTTGAGTTACTAGTCCTGGAGCCTTGGTAGGAAAAACTCTCTGGAGCCCTGGAAGGCTTAGATAGAGACTAATCTGATGATTGTTTTGTGATGGTCAACCATGAGGTGGAATCACTATTTGATGGTTTGATGTGGTTGACCTTTGGAAACCCTGGATGGTTTTGGATTGATGTGTTCTATGAGATCCCACATTCATGCTTGGAATATGGCATACGGGTGAATGGCTGAAGAGATATTTGGCTTAGCCATTCTATAGGTGGGTGGAACATGGAAGTCCCAGCCCACGTTTGGATTTTGCATCATCAATATGAGGTTATTTCTCCTTGTATTTCTATGAGTACTATGCTAGATTATATGTGGTTTATATGGCTTTGATTTCATTGGTATTTATGCTTTTGTTAGGTTGGTTATATAGGTGTTTTATATTTGTAGTAATGTATGGCTCTCATCATGTTTTTACTGGTAATGAATGAGCAATGTATCTATGACCTAATGGATGAAATGGCAGTTGAGGTGTTGAGGCATCAATGCTACTTAGCGATTCTCAGCTAAGTATGATACCCCTATGCTTAGATCTATTATTTACACCTGTAGAGTACATATTCGTGATATGTTTGACGAAATTTTGGCCATGGCTAGTAGGGGTCCAATCAAGGTCTCATTCAAGTGATTGCATTTACACTATCATTTCCTTGTTATTTTACTGTTTTGAATCTATGATTTAATTCAGGGAAGTGGCCTAGGTTCTAGGCCTGAAAAAGTGGCTCAAATCTCAAGGACGATGACACAACACTGGAAAAAGAGTCCCTAGGCACTGGCTTGGAGGCCTATGAGAGAGTCTAGAGGTGCCTAGATGCTGGCATGCCCATATCATGAGAGAATCCAAAGGTCAAGTGGTCCATAAGCTCAGTGGGACCGAGGTGATGGTTGGCAGAAAGGCTAGATTTGTTCCTAAAGGTCTTAATGCTGAGATTGAATGTGTGTATGGTCTGTTTCCATCGGCTCCACTTCCTTAATGTTAATTATGAGGTCAAATCATATCATAATGGCCTCTCATCTCATGTTTACCCTGACTGTCCAGTTGCTTGGGTAGATGTGGGAGAAGGGTGTTAGAAATGTTACCCTGGGTGTGAATTTATGGATTAAAGGAAATTTTTCCTTGCTTGTAACTATTAAAATGATTATGACCAAAAGTATTCCGTCATAGGATACTAATATTATTACTTGGGTATTTTCGACCAATTTTGCATAAAATCTATATATTATTTTGTAAGAGCATATTGAATATTGTCCTTTGTTTGAAAATTTAAAAGGATGGATAAAAAAAGTTGCATTTTCTTGCTTTATAAATTACCATTCACATAAATTTATGTATATGTTTGATTTAATTTTTCAATACATGTATTCTTAATAAAATTCTAGCTTAATAGTTATAGGTTAACTATACCCATTGTTGGGATTCTTTATCATTTATTTCAAATTATAGTGGCTAACTACCTTTACTTTTTTGTTCATTCATATTCTTGATTTAGCATTACCAAATATCTCTTATAGATAATTTTGTTATTCTCTTAGGATTTATTTTAGATATAAATTTTTTCCATACCCTTTATAATTAAAATTTATTTATCCTGGAATCGTAACCCCACTTTTAATCTTCTCTAATTATTAGGTCAACTTGACCTAACCATTAAGTTCCATTAGTTTTTGTGTTTATAATTTTTTTTTTTTTTTTTCCGTGATTGTATTTTCATATAAAAGTTGGATTAATTCTCTGTTAGCACTTCGTAATTCCTCCAAGTTTAGGAGAGGAACCAAAAGGTAACCACAAACCACTTTACAACTGGAGTCAAGCCCTTCCAGCTTTAGAGAGGGCTCTTTCTCTATATGCATATTTAGTCTTAGGTCTTATTCTAGGTATTAAGATCATAGAGGAAAGGTTTTAAAAGTTTGATAACAGGGAAGAAGGAAAATCCATTTGGCATGGAGTCAGATTGAGCTAATGATTTCCAGTGATATGATGGGGAAAATGAGGGGTGAGTAGAGGAATAATGGAATTGATAACATCTAAAATGTCTAACTGAGGATGAATCCTAGATATCTCAATGGAAGAAAAACATTAAATGTCTAATAAGCCATAACAAAGCACTTAAAAAGTGAATTCTGAGACAAATTGTGCTTACTTAAACATGACGACATAACATTTCAAGCATTATTGTAACAAGAGAAAAACTCACATACACAGGAGAAAACATCACCATCAAAAATTGACACAATAATCCTTGAAAAAGAAGACCTTAGCCATCATCATCCACTGAAAATTTTTAAATGAAAGTGTATAATGCACAATGTTTTCTTTCTCTAACCCTAACCAACCAACTTTTTTCACACTAAAATTCATGAAAATATATACAATTATCTCATCCCTTGACTTAGGGGTCGAGCTCAACCAGTTCCCCCAAGATTTAGCCAGTTACATTAGATTTAGAAATTACCTACTAGGAAATAGGGACTAAATTTGTGGAAGATAAGAGTCAAATATTAGATCATATATCTTGAATCATGACATATGTTACAGAAAAAGAAGGATTTTTTTGTATATTTGATTGTTAATAAGAGAATATTCTCTCAGTTTTCGAGAATTATTCTCCCACTCCTCAAAATCCGTACCCAAAGATCATGACTAAAAGAATAAATTACGAAAGCTAAAAATATAGGGTTGTAAATATTCATTTGAATATTATAATATATGACATCTGTGAATAAACTGAAGGAGGTTTTTTCTACTTGGCTATTTCTTCACAAAAACCTCTTTAAACTTTTCAAAATCCATTTTCAGTCATTCAAAACCCGATTTTGAATTTAAGTGCTAAAACATTAAAAAACGTAGCAAATCCCTGACAGCAAAAGTGCAATGACTAAGTGCGGAGAACTCATATTCTGCATACTTAAGATCATCCCCTATACTTCTTGGCGTTTCAAGAAAGTATAAGACAACTCCAAAATCATGAGGCACCCATTGGAAAACACCTATCTAAACTGTAAACTTCCATTAATAAAGATCATCGCCTACAGTAGAAGCGCAACGCAAAAGTGTAAAAAAACTCATTTACATATGTTTGATTAGAAGGTGGGGCCTATGACCAAGTAAAATAGTTGGTAGATGATGTTTTAAACCTAGAAAAAATTCTTTCAACCCTCACATGTGAAAATAAGAGCAATAACATTATTATTCCTACCATTTAATATCCTTTGACAGTAGCACAGTAAGAAAGTGCAACAAGTTAAAGGTTATGAGGATTGCAAGCTTTACTCGGCGCTCCCCTTAATTGCTAAAGATGAATCTATCAGTAGAAAACATTAATTATACTAGAAAAGAAAACTTTGAAGCCTAAAGATGGTCATGGTAGCAAGAAAACCTTTGATTTTTTGAAGCGCATCGAAAGGGAAAGTGTAGCAACAAATTGTAATGATGATGATTTGATTATTTGACCCTACAACTGACTAGAAAATACACCACTTGATTTGACTCAATGATGAAAAAAACAAATCAGTTATTAACTTCACTCAAAATACTAATAACTTGATCTCTAAGATATCATAGAAAGAATTTACAAAATGACCAAAATAATTAAAAGACTAAGCTTGACTTTGACTACTATAACATAGGACACTAACATTCTCCATCCTCCATATAACAATTTTCGACCTTTCACTAAAGTATGTCATTATTTTCTCTAGCATTTTTACACAGTAAAAATACATGTTATTACTCAAATGCTTGCATTATAATGTTCTCTACTCCATGTGTGTATAAAATACTTATAACATTTTCAAATATTGGAACAAAAATAAATTCTATCTTTCCTTTCACTTGCATTCATATTCCAAAAATGTACAAACTATAATAATAATATTACTACTCAACTTATTAACCATAAATCACTTTACAAGTAACAATTCACTTCTAAATCTCGAGGTGCTACAGTGTGAGATAAAGCAATGGGAGAAAAGGAAGAGGTGGCATATGAATAGAGAACTTGCTGCTATTACAAAGGAAGTCCTGGAGATCCGCCCCCACTTATCAGAACATTCACTCCCTCATGAGATTCGAAGCCGCATACATGAATTGGCATCACAAAGGCAGAATTGCTTCAGGTAAAGGACATTACATGGACATTATAAAGCAGAGCATTCTGGATCCGGGAGGGTGACCGGAATACCAAAATTTTCCACAGATTTGCTAATTTCAAGTGCGAGAAAAACTTTATATGGGTGATTTTTGATTTAAATGGAAACGAATGTCAGACATAGAAGGATATCAACCAAGTCGTTGTCTCCCAGTTTCAACAAGCATATAGTCAAAGGAAACTGGTATGCTCCGAGGATCAAATCTGGGGGGTTCAACACTTCCCCACCATTTTTGGTGTGGATGAAAATCGGGCACTCTTCCAACCTATCGTGTAGGTGGAAATATTGGAGGTTCTCAGAACATTCAAAGGTGATAAGAGCCGTGGTCTTGATGGTTGGACCATCAAACTTTTCACTCATTTCTTCAACCTCTTTCAACTATATCTTGTGAACATGGTTGAGGAATCTTGACTTCTCGGATATATAAATCCCCAATTAAACTCCACTTATATTGCTCTCATTCCGAAGAAGCCACTTTCCCATACTTTTTTGGAGTTCGCCCTATCTCTCTCTGTAATCTTGTCTACAAGATTATCTCCAAGACCATTATAGATCACATGCGGCACATTCTCTCCTCATTCATCTCTCCTCAACGATTCAGTTTTCTAAAAAATCGACAAATTCAGGACGTTGTTGCAATCACACAGGAATGTCAGTATTCTATCCACACAAAGAATTTAAGTGCAACTATCATGAAAGTGGACCTTAGAAAAGCCTTTTATTGTCTGGACTGGGATTGTTTGCGATTGGTTGTCCACAAAGTGGGTATACATACCTGTGCTGCTAAGTGGATTATGGTCTGTGTATCCAATGCTCAATTTGTTGTGATTATAAATGGATGCCCGACAACCTACTTCAAGGCTGGGAGGGGTCTTTGGCAGGGTTGCTCACTATCACCTCTCTTATTTATTATGGCTATGGATGGACTGAGCCTACACATTACAAATGCTACTACCGAGGGCCATTTTCATCCACTTCACATTGGCAAAAATATACAAATCTCTCACAGTTTCTTTGTTGATGACGTGCTCATCATGGGGATCCTCAATAGGTTGGCTTGGTTACGCCTATTCCATATTTTCACAATGTTTGGGAATGCATTTGGTCTTATATTGGATCAAAGTAAATCCCCTCTTTATACATGATCAATGTGATATGGAAATTATTGGCTATATTAGAAGGTTGTTTGGAGTCGCTTCTGAGTATTTGACTGGAGGTATGAAATACCTCAGTTTCCATATTAAGCCATGTAAATATAGGATCCAAGACTGGTAGTGGCTTGTCTACAGATTCTATTAGAAAAGTTTGGGATGGGAATATAGGTGCCTTTCCATGGGAGGTCGCTTCACTTTAACATGGGTTGTGATTACTCAGATGGGTGTGTACTGGGCACACTTATTCCATCTGCCTAACACCATCATCAAAAATCTAAATAGGATCATAGCTAACTTCATCTGGTTCAGTATGCGTAAGAAGAATAAATTTCATCTTACCAAACTCGATCGTATCTCCATGCCGAAGCGCCTGGGAGGCTGGGGCATCTTGAATTTGAAGAGATTCGGCTATGCTCTTCTTCTCAAACCTTTATGGAGAGGGGTATTTGGTGAAGGCACCTTGAGTTTAATCATCAAGCATAAGTATCTGAAGGATATTGACTTCGTGGTTTGGCTGCGTAGCGAGGTATTTGCTGTAAAACTGGCTCTGCTATCTTGCTCAGTTTTTCAAAAGTCTGCCACTATTTTCTATCACTCCTCTCCTAGAAATTGCATTCTCATCACCACATTACTATTGGATAGGATTACATCCCGAGTCTTCATGATCTCGACATGATCACAGTTTCCCTCTTACATGGACTAAACAAGAATGGCATATACTTCTGGCAACAAGTCATTTTGACATGGCATAACAGATGCCCCATATGGAAACAATATGAGGAGTTGGGACTTATTGGACCGAATGATGAGGAATGGGAAAAGCTTTGCACACACCTACAACTAGTTGAAATCTGCAAATATGGGGAAAGAGATTAGATTGTATGGAGGGGCAAAATGCAGGGCGCTAACATAATGGTGGTGTATACATATCACTTTCTCTGCCGCCGGGACACCATACAACATGAGGTATGTTGGTTTTTTTAAATTCTGGAATTCTAACATTCCTTTCTAAAATCACCCTTTTCCTTTAGTTAGTTTGGGGAAACAAAAATTTGACGTGGAGAAACCTCCAGAAAACAAATTGGTCTGGTCCTAGGATATGTGTGCTTTGTAGGAGTGCGGAAGAAGATAATTTACACCTATTCATAACGTGCCCTGTTGCTTCTAAAATTTGGCATAATCTTGCTGCCATTTTTTGTTTTCAACCCTCACATTTCGCCTAATGCCTTGAATGGTGGAGTCAACAGAATGTCACCTTCGCTACATTCCTCTTATTTTGTTTTGGGAGATCTCGAGGTGGAGAAATAACATTATCTTTAATAATTTCAGATAAAACATTGCTCTAGTGATGATTTCTTGATCCTATATTCACGAGTAGGCTTTTCGAGTTCACTGGGTGCACGTATCGACACTATTACAAAGGCAGAAGCCATGGCATTATGGGGACTACTATGGTTCACTATTTTCGTGAGTATTCCAAGATCATCATTGATTTTGTGAGGGAACAATAACTAAGCCCACACTACAAGATTGGTTACAACAAATTACATTTCTCTGGAATTCACAATATCTCTCTTAGATTCAACATATTGGCAGAGAGTTCAATCATGCTATGGCTGGTCTATTGAAGAAAGGCTTACTGGTTGCATGGAGGCCGGGGTGTTGCCACTACCAAGATAAAACAATTCACCCAAATTTATTTCTTTTTTGATTATGAGATGGACCTACTCTATCTATATTACCTACTAGTACTATCTACACTGTTTCTGTTTTTCATACATATTTTGCCTATTTTCAGCCCTTGCATGAAGCTCTGAAATCTTTAGACTTTTTTGTTATCTCCAAAATTGTATCTACCTTAAACTATTTATATAGACATATTATATAGATGACTATATGTATGACTATTGACTATATGTCTGCACGTGTTACTATTACTAGTTGTTTGTTGTATTGGGTACTTGGCCATCAAGCAAATGTAACTTTTTTGAAATTGAAAATATAGTTTTTTCCATACAGACAAATGTATATATATATATTATAAATGCAACAACATATCAATATCGACATTGGTGATGAAATTCAGATCCCATTGCTTTATAACGTGGGAAGCTTGAAAAGGGTTACGTACATGATACTCTATGTATTCAAACATTTTTTCCAATGTTTTCTTTGCTAATGTAACAGGCATCAAGGTAATTGGTCTTCCCCACAGTTTGTATTATATTTTTGATCACCTTCTATTCATATGCGACATGTTTATCCACTGAAATTATGTGTCCGTCAGACTTCTCAATGTCACTTTCACGTGGCCGTTACGATTTTCATAGAATTCAACAATAAATTTCTTTCTGATATATGATAAGAAACGATAAAAAAATCCGTGGAAACGCAGATTAAATATATTACAATATGAACGTAGAAACGCAGCCAACTAATCTAACAACAGATGTAGCGTTCAGAACACTACATACATCTGAACTCGACTTACCGAATCAGGAGATAAGTCGGTGCTACATGTATACAATAATCTTTAATTCTCAAAATTACTACAAACATGGAGAACATTCTGAAGCGCACAACAAACATTTTCAAAGGTACCCTAGCACCTAAATTTTATGTTCTTCTCATCATTTGACGATACACTGCACCAGACGTTTCTTAAAGTCAAGAACCATTCGAAATTTCAACACTGATGTTGTCCATCCGTGAATGTTAAACTCTGCAAACATTCGTGTACCTACACTATATGCGCTTCACATACACAATGATCTTTCTTTCTGAAAATTAGGACAAACATGGACAGCATTGAATTATTTATTAATTTGCTTTCTGAAAATTAAATAAATATTGGTAAACTCAGTCATTAGAAACTTATAAGGAAACAGACGCATGAGATTCCACCTTAAAAATTTCCCATGGCTTTTCAACGATTGCTGTGTCCAATCAGTTCTGGCATCACAAGGTCATGGAAAGACACGAAAAGGTCTCAGCCAAGGTAAAGAAAGTATGAATAGACTTGAATTTGTGCCCCATTAAAGGCCAGAATTTAGATTACATATTGTGCATTGTAATCGAATGCTACACTTACATTAGCAAAGAATAAATGTAATTAAAGGGTTTGGTGAAACAATTATGTAAATGACACTTATACACAGAAGAATATATACGGACTCTTTAGCCCTCTCTTTCCTGTCACTTTTGTTTTTTAATCTAGGCCTGTATTGAAGGGCACTGCCTGTATCCAGGCATCACCAGCGATGAAATTAACCACAGTGAAGTTTTGAGCATCAGAAATGTTCATGGTATGGTAGCCAGGCCATTGAACTCGCTCTGCAGTTCCTGCCCCTGGTCCCGAATTCATATATTCGCCATAATACAAAGTGGTCAAGCCAAAGTCCCCCGACCATTCCAGCCAACCTGCAGGATCGACGACATCATCCATATATGACTTCATATAAACTGTGCGAGAGTAATTTTTCCATGGCCTCCCCAAGAATGTCTGGAAAGAGCTCTTCACCGGAGCGAGATCAGGCGCAGCAGAGACGGTGCAATTTTGTATAGAGATTCCAGTGTTTTGATTTGGATCGTCTCTTCCTTGGGCCGTGAAACAATTCTTTTGATTATCCATCGGTTTCCTAGCCAGGAGATTACAGTTTTGAAACACAGCTGCAGCGTTGCCGAAGATAAAATCAACTGTGCCGTAAATCTCAGATTCCCCGTAAAATTGTCGAAGAGAGTGTGCGTATAGAGTGTCTTGGTAACCTTTGAAGCTGCAGCGGTAGAATGCTGATAGATCCGAGGCAACGCGGAGAGCCACAGCCTGATGCTTCTCTGGGCCCGCCGTGTTCTCGAAAGTGATATCCCGAGCGAGAAATCCTTGCCCAACTACAGCTGTAATAGCAAACATTTTCCGTATGAGGGCGACAAGACAAGAAAGATATAGATTCGTGGAAACAAAATTAGAATAACCCATCCCCGTGCTAAATTGAAATTCAAAATTGGATTACCAGGGTCATACGAAGAGGCCTTCATCGACAAAAGAAAAATAACAAATTAACTACAGAAAGAAACGAGTAAAGAAGCGTTTTTTTCGACTGAAAAAAAGAGAGTAAAGCAGCTTACCGACTGTTGCAGAGCGGTAAGTAGTCCATCCGTCCACAACGCTTCTATTGCCGGTGATCACAGTGGCATTTATGCCATCTCCCACCAGCATGATATTTGTTTTGTGTTTGGGCACCTCAACATATTCCTGGTAGACTCCCTTTGTAATATGTATCACATATCTATCTAAACTATTGTTTGGGGCAGCATTCAGCGCGTCAGTAATTGTGGTATAATTACCACTTCCGTCCTGAGCCACCGTAACAACATTGTCCGCTGCCTCGGAGGTCTGAAGAAGTCTCCTTCTGTCTGAAGCAGACAACCACGAAGGGAATTCATCATCTACATCAACTTGATTGTGACGCTCATGACTCGTTGGATTGGAGAACAGGCGTCGGCTGTGTAAAGGAGGCGTATTGGAATCTTTGCCAATGACAGGAATATTTTTGACAAGAGCCAAAGAATTGCTCACGACTCGTGACACATCAAGAACACTCTTACTCAGTATGTTTTGCAGGGTTCCACTGGCCTCCTGGAGACTTTCGACGCAGGTAGCCTGATTAGTAAGAGCTGCGCTAAGCCAAGTCTGAATGTCAACTGCCTGCCTCCATTTCAAAGTATCAGCAGCAACATTTGTCTGAGACTTGCTCAGGTGGTCCAACGTTATTGTTGAATTTGTAATTTCAACAGCGCGCGCGGGCAAAATATTTAATGCACCTCAATACCACCCAGCAAAACCACGAGCCACGTGGAG
>APFE031384709.1:0-43471 GCA_000404065.3 Pinus taeda | reverse complement strand
CCCTCTGAGTCCACACTGGACCAAAGTCAACAGGTCGAGACGGCAGTCGACCCAGTCTTTTCTTCAGAAGGTATACCTTCAGATGATACAGTCACCAAATAGAATGAGAATGACACCATTTAAATTCTCTTCATAAACACAGACTCCGATGAACATGGGGGAAATATACCTGTTCCTCTACCGCAGGAAGGAAGTTTGTCAGAGATGTATCCAACCATTTATTCAGTCCCACCTCCAAGCAACCTAGTCATTTCCTTCAATTGGAATCTACTAGGCATACCCCGTCTACCATCTAATGTACCATTCTGAATAATAGTACAAGCTTACAGAATGGTCATGGTCGGTACTATCATAAATGAAGGGGCTTCTATGAGTATCATTTCCTCAACTACTTGGAAAGCGCTTGATTCGCCATCGCTTCTACCTGAGATGCGAAATCTGACAAGCTTCGACAAAGGACCAGTCGACCGTTAGGGATCCTTCCAAATTTGCCTATAACTTTAAGAAGGAAAACCATTTATCTGAATGTGATGGTAGTCCAAGTACCTTTAGATTACAATCTACTCCTTGGGTGTGCCTACATTTATAGCATGGGAGCTATTGTTTCCTCGCTCTTTCGAGTGACGTGTTTTCCGCATGAAGGCAGAGTGGTCCAGCTCGTAGACCAGTTTTCATTCCACGGTTCACACATAGCTAATAGTCAAGTGCCATCCCTATCTGGTATTTTTACACAACGAATGTCTCATCAATCTCAAGTCCGTCCACCTAATGAGCGCAAGTGATTTGGTGATTGTGACTGAAACCTAGGAGGCATGCGCCCTGGTCTGCTTCGACAGGAAAACCCCAGCTATAAGGTAGGTTTCTGCGTAGGAATATGACTAGTCTGACACACCCGTCCGTTTAGGAAAATGGGATTAGACTAGAATAAGATTCCTCTGTCAGAAGGTATGCCTTTCCCGATAAAGCCAAGGAAGTGTTTTGTCTGCAAATTGAATGGTAACCTGGAAACTCTACTTCGTTATACATGGGGGCATGCAAACCTTTTTGCATGCAAGTGAAAAGCAACCATTTATTTTCTTAGTTTGTAGGTTCTTAACCCTTTAAACTTGTAGGATTGGTCGTTCCTAGCTTGCATAATGAAAGGATCCGGAGAAAAGTTTCGAATGGGGCAAGCTTTCTAAAAAATGAACCTATCGATGAGACATCCTTATTATACGACTGGCACGAGCAATTTTACGTCAAGTTCAAGATCGTTAAAAAATAAACCTAGCAATGAGCATATGTTCCACCAGAGTTAAAGCTCATTAAAAAATGAACCCACCTTCGGTAAATAACCATTGCAATCGCATAATTATTAGCTTTTGAGCCTTGGTCATGTTCTTACCATCACCTCCATTCTTTTTTAGCCGATCATACGCCTCCATTTGATTGTTTACCCCTTTTGAGGAACAGTTGTGATGAGTGATCCTATTAATCTCCTTCTTTACACTGTCGTGATTGAAAAGTTCCGAACCTTTCATAGAACTAGCTGCTATCCGAAAACATCACTCGTTCCTCAAAAAACAAGCCTCCTTTAAGATCTTTTCATCTGACTCGTAAAATATGAAAATATTGCCGAGCAATTGGCCTCTCTAGCTCGTTAAAGTGATTGGGAGTGCCATCCCTCCTCTAGATTTTAATATTTTTGGACCTGAGGGATCATTGCACAAAAATATCGGGTGCTTGTCTTGTTCAGCTCGTTAAAACTATCGAAAAGTCATCCCTTTCGTATTATTTTATACTTTTTCGGACTTAAGGGATTATATTACGAAAAAGGATTACTAGAGTTTCCTTTCCGAATCTTTTCAAACTCTCTAAAATTGAAAAGGACTGAGTTTTCTTTGTCGTTAAACTCGTTAAAACAATAGTGACAAACTTTTCCATGCAGACAAGAACAAGTTTCATTGTCGCTAGGCTCGTTAAAACATAGTGACAGGTTTGCCTGAAGGGAAAATTATGGAACAAGCATATGTTATCCTCCTCAAGCTTGAAAAAAATAAAGAGGTACTGGTCAACAATGACTGGGGAAAAATTGGGAAGAAAACTTGAAGAAACTTTATTGGTAGCAAGTCGCTCTTGAACATGACACTTTCACTCCATCACCATGATTGAGTCGGGTTGGATTATTCTGTTCATTGGTTATATCACCATTGGTCCATTGTACCATCCATTTTTGGGGTTAACGCTACCAATCCATTTCAATGTTGCCGATATGTTCAAGAGAAGTCACTCAGAGAATTCACCAACCCAGCTTGTGTCTCATCCGCTGCAATACCTTCACAACTTCATTCTTTCATGACCGCCACCCTGAACCTTGTATCATCATATCGTTTTCACCTCCACAAAATAATTTTCTCTGTTTCATGTCGTAGATGTGGGATTCATTAAGGCCCTCCTACGATGAGTCACTTCTTTTCGACATCAGCTCATTATCCAAGAAGTTGACTTAGGAACAACCCTTTCAGTACTTTGAAGCTTGTATGCCCCAATGGCAAGTTTCTCACTTTCGATGATAGGTTTACATCAATGGCCTTCAACTGAAAGATTTTGTGTGGTGTTTGACGTCAAGTCCAATTTTCACACCATGTGAATTGTACTGTAGTACCTTGAGGGTCATTATCATTATCGGTGATTCCTCTCGTGCCTGTTAACAGCTTCCATCATTGGCTGGTAATCAAGTGATGTCTTTCCATGTTCGACTTCAGAACATCTTTTCACATGGATCGACTTGTACTTCGAGCGAAGATTGAACAAGTTTGAAGACCCCAGATCTAGTTTCATCTATCCGGGCTGCGATATATTCAGGAAAATAAAAACATCAAATGTACATCATAGATGCATAGATAATCATCCAAGCCAAAGGATGATGGCTCTACCAGAATCATCAGTCTGCCATACAGACGGTTGTCTGTCTTATATACATGAAAATGAATTTATAAAAGTTGAGCATGGGAATGCCTGCCTCAACTAGATCATGAAAATATTATGAAGATAATGTATTGTATTGTATCTTATTACAGGTCACCTTCCAGTACGAAAAAACCTCAGATCCTCATGATAAAGCATTTCACCCGACATCAAAAGATTTATGACCTCATGCTTTAGGGGGAAAATCTTATAGACATATTTGGGCACTGCAACCCCAATATTATATGTCCATAAACAAAGGGCTTCTAAGTCCCTAAAAGTGTTGTTTCATACCCTAAAGGAACAAGGCCAGCTGATTACATCATCTCCCAGAAGTTCTCCATGAAAAACTGCTCAGAACTAGTCAAAATTGGACCATCTCACCTGCTCCATGGTCAAAGTACGATGCATCCCACCTAATGCACACGAGGGGTGTGATGCATACTGAAAAGCCCTTCTATGGGGTGCGATAGGCGAGAGTAGACAAATGGCAGAGACAGTTTGCAAGGTGGATGATCATGGAATCTTTCAGAAACTTCTCCTGTGACACTCGCCTCTCTGAATTCGCCCAGGGATGAGTAAGAAATCATGAAATATCCAAGTAGAATTGAGAACTATTAGAGAAATGACACTAATCAAAAACCCAGAAGCTGACTTACCCACCTGCAAACATCTATATATGGATCCCTCATCGTAGAGATCCAGAGGCTGGAATTTTGCATCTTAAGGAAGTGTTGTTGGTTTCTTTATGGAACATCATAGTGTTGGGTGATCTAGCTTTTCATAAGGTGAATAAGGGCTTTCATGCTGGGAGGATGGCGCTAGGTCAGATCATTGGGTTGTAATCCTCTCTTCTACTACTTCTATCAATAAAGCTATTTGAGTTTTCCTCCATATTCTTGTATGATTGATATATGCATTTGTATGGCCAATATATATCTGATCCTATATTGTTTATGATTGTAGATCTCTATGCTTTGATGGTATTATGTTGCTTTGACTCTACAGGTGTTCTTTGAAGCGGGACAAGTGAGGAAGGAGCGACAAAGATCTGTCAAAGGGGAGAGGAAACAAGCAAGGAAAATGAAAGTAACTTTAGTTAGTTTGTTTCTAAGATAGCTACCCATCTTAGTGGGACTAGCAACTCTGAATGGACACTAGTTTTCCCGGATAACAAGAGGGCATGTTAGGGTCCAACCCTAACCCCCTTTATTTATGTAATAAGCCCAATGGGCCGAGTTAGACTCATAGTTAGTTAGAGAATCAATAAAGATTTTATTAATAATTGTATGTGGTTGACCCGCATTAAAGAAAAGGGACCACAGTAGTTGTAAACAGGCCATAGTTAATAAATAAAGTGGTTAACCCATGTTATGCAAAGGACCACTAGTAGTTAGGGTTTTCGAGGTTTTTTAGCTATAAATAGTCTTAGTTAGTAAGGGAAACATCATCGAGTCTTATTGTAACTAAGCTATTCTCTGCTAGAGGTTTCCCCCTAAAAGAGGCAAGTGAACATTGAATTTTTTTCTAAATAATAAAATACTTTGCAGATTTTCTCATTTCATGTGATAATTCTGTGTTTTGGGCTATATTTCTTCGTATTTCTAGTATTCTAGATTTCTCCAAGTCAAGAGCAGAACAGACACACACACACACACACATATACATAGGAATGGTTCATGCAAATTCTGGCTTGAAGGCCATAGCATTGTACATCATATTCTAGACATTTCGCTGCTACTGTCCAAAACATCCATATAAAACTATCACTAATTAACCATGAACTATAAATTACTAGTATGAATTGATTTCCTCCATATATTCTCTAAAACACATAAAAAAAAATTGCATATTTGCATAACATGATAAAAAATTAGAAATTGGATGAGATTACATATCCTCCATGGTAGAGGCGACCTAGGCTTCATTATATTCCATTTCCAACTGAGAAGGGGTGACTTCCTGGTCATCAACAAGATCGAAGTTGCACCCCTCTTGTTGTTCAGAATTCTTGGGCTACTCCATCTTGTCCATGACTACTCTATTATGTACCTCAGCAACATTCCCTACGTCACCATGTGCCAAATTTTCCACTTGAAATTATAGAATTTTGTTCACCAACTGAAGGTGATCCATCTTGAGTTCTAGAAATCCCAGTCATTAAGTTAATAGTTCATTCTCGACTTGAGATTATTTCATAATCATATTTGCATGTCGAGATATCAAAGAAATGATGAACTCTAGAGCACCTACCATTTTGGAAAGCATGAGGCCAAGCTCTTCCTCTGCATCCTCAAAATTGCACTCCATAACTTTGAAATTGCACCAAACTTGTTGACAGATCTAACAAATTAAGGCTTTAATTGCAAATGCTTTGTTTCCATTCTGTCCCCATCGATCAATAAATACTTTTGAACCCAAGTTCCTTGAAATGATCCCACTACATGAGTCATTAATGCCAACCCTGTTCACAAAAACAAAATGTGCAGAGGCCATAATGGAAAGATTGCAATTAAGGCGGATTTAAATGTAATGAAAACTTAATTTCTAATGCAAGGATGAGAACCTCGCACATGTGAATGGCTTTAATAATCACATCTTTCCTTCTCCAACTATCATTTGCCCAGGAAAGTATGACATTCACTATCCAAGAGGCGGCATTGACACAAATCTCTATTGCATTCTGAAGCTGCCACAATCTTACATTTAATGAGGATTCATAGTAATGCAAGGTCGGTTCAAATAACAAGACCAGACTCCTTATTCTATGTATAATGCACCTGAATATCAAAGACATAAAAAATTCTATTCAAATCCTTCCTTTTACTGTTAAACCTCTATCATCAATCTGCTCTCCTTGTTTAGCCAAAGAGTTAGCCACAGTGTTGAGATTTCTTTTGACATGAAAGGATTCAATCAGATCAAATTTATCCACTATTAATTAGATTCAGTGTAGAATAGAAGCAAGGGTCTACTCATCTTTTTCTCTAAATTCAATTATCTGTTCGATCACATATTTGAATCACCAAAAATTATCTATTGATGAAAACTTTTGGAGTAAATAAATACCAAGCCCTACAATAATCATAAGATATATATCCTTATTATTTGTTGATATTCCTAATCCCCAAACAAATTTAATTTTCTTTTCTTGGTTGGTATGAAAATGGACTCTCCCTCGACAAAATATTCGCCCACTAGGATGAAAAGAAGAGGCGATTGAACAGAGGCGACCAGGGTTAACAACTTCTGCAGCGGGTTTCTCTCCATGGAGCGGCGCAGAGGAGGGAGTTCCACTCCCTCCTATAAGGAAGTAGTGGCCAACAGGAGTAAGAGGCCTCTAGAGAAAGAAAAAGGTGATGTGGAGGAAGGTAGAAATAACAAGGAGAAGGAATAAGAAAGCACTAAAGCGAAGGAGAAGGATGGTACAAAAGACAAGGAAGAAAATGACAAAACACAGGGAACAAAAGACAAAAATCAGAAGAGTCAGTGAAAACCCAAAGCTGAAATTACTCCTAGAGTAGTTTTAAATAATCCAGCGCTGTAGGAGCACAGAGATCACATGCGTACTTATGCAATCATATGCAAATTCATGGGGCTATGGCCCACCGAAAAAGCTTTGCAAACATGGATAAGATACCACTGGAAGCCCAAAGGTAGCATTGGTCTACATCTGGGGTCCAAAGGTTTTTGTACTGTGGTGTTCACTAACATTGAAGGTAAGGACAGCGTGTTTGAAGCCGAGCCATACTTCTATGTAGTAGCAGGACTCTATATGAGACCATGGATGACGAACTTCATTCCAGAGCAGGAAACTTTTACTTCAGTTCCAGTTTGGGTAAGACTATATTCTCTACCTCTTGACTATTAGAAAACTAAATCCCTTGCAGCCATAGGAAATAAATTAGGACGATTTATCAAAGCCTCCGAAGCCACAAGGAGGGGAAATACACTTCTTTTGCTAGGATTTGTGTGGAAATGGACCTATCTGAAGCTCTTCTGGATGAAGTCATCTTGGAGGTTTTTGATGAGGAATGGGTGCAAACAGTCGACTATGAACATACTCCATTTAGATGTCGTAGATGCCATGAACATGGGCACCTTCTAAGAGATTTCCCCCTCAGTCAAGTAGATAAAATAAGCAAAACGAACGCAATGAAAGCCACAGATAGCTTCCACAAAGTAGTTCATAAAGGGAAAAGCGGAAAAAAGGGACAAAGCAATACCATGTTGAAGGAAAAAAGGGTAGCCATAACCAGTTCCAAGTTCTTGAAGAAGAGGAAGAAATGACAGTATAAGATCAAGCTATGAATGAAGATTACGAGAAGAAGGAAAAGGATAAAGAAAGAGATCAGACACAGGAAAACGAAAAATAGAAGGGGATTATGTTTAATGAATCAGAGCTGGAAATGGATCAGGAAATGACCTAGAGTGATATGGATATGGAGGACAATGAGCTTCAGGAGATTCTGGACAGAGAAAACCTGGATCTAGAAGGGTTCTTGGCTCAGGGAACAACTGGTGGGGTAGAATCACTACCACCAGAAGAGCTCAATCGGATACAACAACTATTCTTATGGAAAACCTAGGAAAAGGGTTTGAGGGGGTAAAGAACATTGAAAGACAGAGCAATGACGAGATGAAAGCAGCAAAAATGACTCCGGGGTTAGCACCGAGAAATCAAGGGAAAAAAAGAGGTAGGAAAAACAGAGTGAGCTACCAATGGAATGTGGAAAGCTTATGGTGAACTCAGGTAAGATGAAAGACCTGACTAGTTACTCCTTTAGCAATCTTGAATTATGAAGTTCACAACTTGGAACATTAGAGGTCTTGGTAGCACGAGAAAACATAGAATGATGAATAATAGAATGAAGCAGGTAGCTTCGGATACAATTTTTGTCCAAGAGACAAAATGCTCCATTAGAAATTAAGGCAAATCCATAGTAAATGGCTCAGTAGATTCGAGTTTCGAGAAGTTAAAGCAGAGAATATAGCAAGGGGTATCCTCACACTCTGGAATCCCCAAAAAAATAGTATAATTGATGCAGAGGCATCAAGGAATTATTTATGAGTTGTTATACATCCAATAGGGGACAGGGACACTTACCTAGTCACAAATGTTTATGGCCCTCAAAGGTTAGATGACAAAATCAAGTTCATAGACTCCTTGGTGGATCTACGAGTTAGACATGCAAGACTACCTTGGGTCCTAGGAGGAGACTTCAATATGATCAGATCTCTCTCGGAGAAAACAGGAGGTACAATAGCTCTAAATAAAGATTCCTTAGCCTTCCAAATATTTTCAGAAAGCATGAACCTTGTTGATATTGTGACAAACAATGTCCTCTGTACATGGAACAATAAAAGAGGAGGGGACTCATAGGTAGCCTCCAAGTTAGATAGATTCATGATCTCTGAGGATCTCATGCTTATAGACAAGGAAATAATAGCAAGAATTCTTCCCTTTGGAGGTTCAGATCACTGGCCGGTTCAAATGGAAATCAAGGGCATAGGCACCCCAAGAAATAGACCTTTCAGATTTCAAAAAATGTGGCTTTCTCACCCAAAATTCATCAGCAACATTGAAGAATGGTGGGTCGAGGATCTGCAAACCCAAGGATCAACAATGTTCATGCTGCACAAAAGATTAAAGTACATCAAGCTGAAGCTTAAAGCCTAGAATAAGAATGAATTTGGTAATATTTTTGCAGGAAAGATAGTGGTGGAAAAAAAAAATAATGGAGCTCGACCAAGCTTTGATCAAGGAAGGTTTTGACAAGGACAAAAATGACCAAGTAGAGAAACATCACAAAGAGTGGGAAAAACCGTGCAATCAAGAGGAAATTTTTTGGAAACAAAAATCAAAGAGTTCAATGGCTAAAAGAAGGAGAGAGAAATACTAAATTTTTCCATAAATCTACTATAGAAAACAGGACTTACAATATAATCTCTTCGATCAAGGATGCAGATGGGCAGATACATCAATCTCATGAGAAGATAGAAGCAGTGTTAGTTAAGCACTTCCGAGGTATTGCTCAGGAAAACACTTTTGACAGGGTTCCTTTCATCAAGGACCTCATAAAGAATATCCCCAAGTTGGTATCCAGAGAGGATAACTGTAATCTCAATAGACCGGTTACCGAAGAGGAGGTCAGTGAGGTCCTCAAGCAAATGAAAAATGGTAAGGCTCTAGGTCTGGATGGTTTCAATGTAGATTTCTTCAAAGCTTGTTGGAATATTGTCAAAGAGGATATTATTAGGGTTGTGGAAGACTCCAGGCTGAACAGAACCATTTTGAGAGATCTCAATATCTCCTTTATCACTCTTATTCCGAAGCAAGATAATGCCCAAACTCCTAAGAGGTATAGACCCATCGCTTTATGCAACGTTGTTTATAAGATAATTTCCAAAGTGGTGGCCAACAAACTCAAACCTTTAATGCCTTCACTGGTTTTGGGGGAACAATAAAGTTATGTGGAGGGCAGACAAATTAGAGACAACATCATACAAGCTCATGAGGTGGTACACTCATTAACCAGTGAAAGGAAATTGGGTATGATAATGCAATTGAACATTGCCAAAGCATATGATAAAGTAAGTTGGACATATATCAAGAAAGTACTTGTTGCATTTGGTTTTGATCATAGTTGGATCAGATGGGTCATGGCCCTGGTGACTTCCTCTAGCTTTTCAATTTTAATTAATGGCTCTCCCTCTGAACTTTTTCTGCCTTCTCGAGGACTCAAACAGGGAGATCTGCTCTCTCCTTTTCTCTTCATCCTCATGATGGAAGGGCTGGGGCGGTCCATCAAACATGCTAGAGCTACCGGAAAAATTCAAGCACTACAACTTTCGAAGAATGGACAAGCACTGACTCATCAACAGTTTGTAGATGATACCATGCTAAAAGGAATTTCCACGGTCAAGGAAGCGCTAGCTTACAAATAAATTTTGAAAGAGTTTGCTTCGGCTTCAGGTATGGAAGTTAATCTTTCCAAATATAAAATATTTTTCTTTAATACACATATAGCCATCCAGAGAAATGTCTCAAGAATCCTTGGATTTCAAAGAGACTCTCTCCCCTATAAGTATTTGGGATTTCCTCTGATGTCTAAACCTATGCTCGAAAGCATATGGGAACCGTTAATCATTAAGATGTAAGATAAGGTCAAAAAAATGGCATATAGGTCTCTAAATTTGGCGGTAGACTGGTTCTCACAAAGGCAGTGCTACAAGATATCCTTGTCTTCATGTTATCAGCTCTCCCTGCTCCAAAAGGAGTTTTACAACAATTTAGAAACATCCAAAGAGAATTTCTCTAGGGAAAAGATGAAAACAAGGAAAAAATGGGCTTTAATATCATGGGATAAGATTTGTAAAGCCAAGAACCAAGGTGGCCTTGGATTGGATGATATAGAGATTCTAAGTAAGGTTCTAGGGGCCAAACTTTGGTGGAGGTGGGTTAAGGACCTAAGGCTCAATGGGCAAGCATATAGAAGGAAAAATATGCCAGTGCTTGGCTTTCTCATTATATCATAAGAATGTCTGGAAACATAAAGGGCTCTCCCATATGGAACAAGGCCTGGGAAAACAAAGTGGTTGTCCAAAAAAACTGCTTCTGGGAAATCAGAGATGGATATCTGGCACTATTCTAGGAGGACAAATGGAAACAAGAACCAACTCTTTTGATAGAAGAATTTACGGGCCTCAAATAGGAGACAGACAACCAAAGATTATGGAAATTTAAGGACTTTTGGAAGCATTCTCACAATACAGAAAAATGGAGAACAAGGAAGGAAATAGAGGTTAGAGATAATATGACCCTAAATAGTAAAGCAGAGACACTTAAGAGGTTGTTGGATCAGAGGATGATTCTAGTTACTGAAGGGTAGGATCAACTAAGATGGTGCATTAACAAAGAAGGAAACTTTAACATTAAGGAAGCGAAAGGGATTCTCCTTGGGATGGAATCCCAAGCTACAGACAGAACTTGGCAGAAGCTATGGAGGCACAAGGGTTTGATGAAGATCAAACTCTTTATGTGGCTAGTTCACTATAGGAAAATCTTAACCTAGGATAATATCACGAAGAGAGCTATACTAGGACCCTCCAGATGCCAGCTCTACGAA
The DNA here is from genome assembly GCA_000404065.3 of Pinus taeda. Classification (NCBI taxonomy): domain Eukaryota; kingdom Viridiplantae; phylum Streptophyta; class Pinopsida; order Pinales; family Pinaceae; genus Pinus; species Pinus taeda. The sequence continues at coordinate 32,396 of APFE031384709.1, read as the reverse complement.
GTCCAAGAGGAGACCTTGGAACATCTTCTCAATAGCTGCATTTTCACCTCCACATTATGGGATTTTTTTGCCACCATCTTCAAACAGTTGGATAGAGACAAAGGCAGCATCACAAATACCCTAACCAATTGGAGGAATAATTTCTCAGATTATGAAGTTCTCAATTCTGCCTGGGCTCTGTTACCAAGTTTCATCATATGGAATGTGTGGAAAGAGCGAAACAGAAGAATATTCAAAGAAGAGAAGAGTTTCTCTCTTCGCGTGTTGGAGCTAATCTCAAAACAGCTTAAGGAGATAGTCAACACTACAGTTAGGGATCTCCCTAAAAATCCTCCCTCAAAAGCAGAGTTTTCAATTCTTAGGCAGTTAGGCATGCAGGGCCTGAGTACGCAAGGTATAGACAAGAAAATAAACATGAGGGAAATGGTCAAGGATTTCTGGAATCCTCCCCCGGAAGGATTTTTAAAGTATAATATCGATGGGGCTTCAAAGCACAACCTGGGCATGGCAGGCTTTGGAGGGGTTCTTAGGGATGAAAATGGAAGCATCATCTCCCTCTTCTATGGTCATCTAGGAAAAGCCACCAACAACATGGCAGAATTAATGGCATTGGAACAAGGCTTGGAATTTCTGCAATAGAACAATCGGCAAAATGTAATGATAGAAGTTGATTCAGTGTTAGTCATCAACGTAGCCAAAAGAATCAGTCATGGAACGGGGCCAGAGAAAGTTTCAAAACATTGGAGGCTAATACAGGTTCTCCATAAAATTCAAGGGCGTCTACAAGGACTGCACACTCCTAGACTCATCCATGTGTGTCGAAATGCCAACAAGTTGGCTAATATCCTAGCCAACTAAGGTGTCAAAAGTAAGGATAGTAGAGTTTTGATGGATTGGCTCGCAATGCCGCTGAGAAACCTAAAAGAACTTTGCCATAACCAGGAGGAAGAGGAAAAAGAAGTGTATAAGAGAAAAACTCAGGAAACTAATTTGAAATGATCGGTTTTTGGCACGTTTCACTTTCCTGGGCTGAAAAGCCTATGGTGGAAGATTGGTCAGAGTTGACCTCAGCTACTGTGGGAATCCCTTCTCTGCACATCCCCGGAGTCAGGCACAGAGTAATCTCCTTCAGTAGGGAGGTGGAAAGTAACAAAAGATGGCAGGAAACTTTTCACAAGTTTCAGTAGTGGGACTCAAAACCGCTTCCAAATTGGTTTAGGTGCAATCGCACCGCTTATATATGGAAGGCAGTTTTGATTTTCAGGCAACGATTCCATACAAATCTTGATGCGTGGATGAGGGCTGTGTCTGAAAACCACCCTCATCGCACGATAAAGAGCGATCACTTCGGTAAGGGTACAATTCCACCGTCCGATGGGATTAAGCAAATCAACAATCGGAACTAAACGAAAGGCTTGGTGAGGTCCAGGAGTTATCCTTCGGGTTTCTTCCTGATGCGAAATGAATTTCAGGGGTTGGATCTCATGAGAAGTTTGGATGGTAGAGATTTCAAGGTAGGATTAGGTTTTGATGACGTGGATTTTGAAGGGAGGGTCCGCAGTACCAATGAGTCTTGGTGTTTATTTTTGGATGTTCCCAAATGGTTGGGAGTGTTTTTTGTGGGGGCATGAAATCTTAGTTTCTATCGAGTCCACTCCTTGCAAGCCCATTACCACACAATTTGGTGGCTTGGTGTAAATTTTGTAAATTATGCTTGTTTTAATGAAATAGAAGGCACTACTCTTCCTTAAGTTTTGGGATCCCCACAGCTTTTTCCTATCACCCAAAATCTGTTGGCTTTCAACGGAGAAGCTAGTCAACCTTTAGGGATCCTTCTGAAGTTCCCTATTACTTTGGGAGGAAAGACTGTCTATATAGACATGACGGTAGTCCAAGGTCCCTTAGACTTCGATCTTCTCCTTGGGCGTGACTATGTTTATGTCATGGGAGCTCTTGTTTCTTAGCTCTTCTGTGTGGTTTGTTTTCCACACAAAGGGAGAATAGTGACCATTGATCAATTATCATTCTTCAGTCACTAGATGGCTCCAATCCTATCGTCATCCCCTATTGGATCTTTTTTGCAAGTAGTACCCTCCCTTCCACAGGTCAATTATGTGGCTACCCATTTCGTCTCCACATCTGGTGATGATCACTCAGATGGCATGGTACATTATGTATTGGGGGCATTGGAACCTGATCTGTCATTTGTACCAGTTGACATGTGCTCCTTCCAGAGCATCATTCTCCCGTCCAATGAGGACCTCTTGGGGGCCATGTTCTTGTGCTCCATGATTAGTTGTCACAAGGATAGTTCTTTTCCTGTGTCAACCTCATTAAAAAATGAAACAACATGTGAGGATAGTTTGTTCCTGTATCAATCTCGTTAAAAAGGATAGTTTGTTCATGTATCAACCTCGTTAAAAAAATGAAACAGCATGCGAGGATAGTTTCTTCTTGTATTAACCTTGTTAAAAAATGAAACAAAGTGTCGAAGCATGGTTCCTCGTCTTGCATCAAGCTCCTTAAAAAATGAAACAAGGAATATGGAGGATAGTTCTTTTACTGTGTCAACCTCATTAAAAAATGAAACAACTCCCTTTTCCAAATCGAGTATTTGATTAATATCCCGTCAAATTCTAGTCGAGTCTTTCCTTGATCTCGAAAGTGAAAATTCATTCCATCCACCTTTTAGCAACCCGATGTCTACTTCGATGAATGAAATGAATTTTGGGGGGCATGTGCTTCAGCTCTCATCATGCTAGGGGCATGCCATTTTTCCATCCAAGCATAGTTTTTCATTTCAAGCTTGTGTAAACATGAAACCAAATCCAAGAATAGTTTTTCGTTTCAATCTTGTGTAAACATGAAACCGAATCAAAGCATAGTTCCCTGTGGTTCAGGCTTTTATAAAATTAACCCATCTCCATTTTAACCCTCATGATTGCCATTTTTATGAGCCTCTCCCTTCAAATAAGCCTTGGTTTTTTCTCCATTCCATCACCACTGTCTCTTTGGTCGATCATTCGCTTTCACTTGGTTGTTTTACCCTTTCTTGAGAAACCGCAACGATGAGTGGTTTTACTAGCCAACCTCTTGACCTCTTAGTTTTTGAGAAGTTCCACCATAACTGGAACCAATTTCCACCCTTTATACCACTGGTTCCTCCAAGACGAGTCACCTTTAAGCTCTTTTCTGACTCGTAAAAAATGAAAAGATTGCTGAGTATTTTTCCCTTTTAGACTCGTTAAAGAAAATAAAAGCAGGGAGTCATATTTGAGCTCTTTTCTGACTCTCAAAATAAGAAAATATTGTCGATCTCTTTTCATTTTGAACTCGTTAAAGGCCGTGAAATGTCATTTACCTAGTATACGGGACCGATCTTATCCTTCCTAAGGCTCGTTAAAATTTACTAGGTAGGATCCATCCAAAGGATGGTCTTATATTACAAGTATATGCTATCCCCTTCAAGCTTGTGTTTCAAAAATAACTGGGGTACTCGCCAGAAATGGTGGGGGGAAATTGGAAGTATTCATGAGTTGTATTCTTCACTTGAGGTAGCATGTCTCTATTGAACATTGACACACATTTTTTGTTTGTGTCGGGATTTGGGACATCCTCACACTGTCACTTTCCTTCCTAGGTTTGGATTATCCACTTTAACCTATCATCTGATCTCTACCACGTCACCATCACCTTTGATCCTATGATGTAAAATTTTGCCAAACTTCGGAGTCGTGTCATCCACGTGTTCAAGAGAAGTCTTCTTGCCTATACATTGTTTGATCATCAGTCACATTCTTGGATTACTCTCATTCATTTTGTTTCTCATTTCATGTCGATGATGAAGGATCCATTATGACCCTCCTTCAACGAATCGCTCACTGTCGACTTCAGCTCATTATCCAAGAAGTTGATCTAGAAACTCCTTTCCAGTACCTTAGAGCTTCCATGCCTCAATGGAAAGTTCTTCGCACTTGACGGTAGGTTGTCATCATTGGCCCTCGATCGAGTGATTTCACAAGTGTTCGACTTAAGTTCCTTATTCACACTTCGTGAATTGTACTGATAGTACCTTGAGAGCCATTGACATTATGGATGGTTTCTCTCGCATTTGTTAACGGTTCAAATCATTGACCAGTAATCAAGTTATTTTCTAACATGTTTAACTTCAACACGTCTATTCACATGTTAGATTTTGTACCTTGATCAGGTCGTGTTGGACCGCAGGACCCCGGGCTTAGATCACAAAATTCTAGGTTGTGAGGAGTGATGAGTCATTCATGATTATATACATGATTCTTTAGACGGATGGTTGCGACCATGTCGTGGGTATCATTTTGATTCTGCTCAGTCGAATGGATGTGACCATGCCGTGGGTCTTTTCATTCTGATCCTCTTTATGCGGATGGTTGTGCCCATGTCCTAGATCTATTTCATATGGTCCCTTAAGTTGGATGGTTGCATCCATGTTGAGGATCCATGCACATGATCCTTTTCTTGATGGATAGTTGCACCTATACCATGGATTCATGTATTGGTATATGCCTCTCATGTTTATTAGGCATGACTATCATATTTAAGATATGTACATGTATGTTTGAGCTGCAGGTCTTCCGATGCTGGTATTCCAAGTCCTCACTCCGTCTTAAATAATTTCAGCCATCGCTCTCAGCTCTGACTTCATGCTTTAGGGGGCATATGTTACACAGTAATTTGTCACTCTCCTATCACTCCCCGTTCCTGATTTTGGAGAACCCTAGTAGTGACTATTGTGTTATAATCTCACCATGAAACCTATGCTCTTGCATCCCTTGAAGTTTGAAGAAATTAGTCCCCACTCCCCTTAGAACATTTCCAGAGAATCCTTCTTAAAACCCAATTTTTTAAGATCAACGCTCTTTCCCAGTGTCTCACCCGCGACGATTGCAGAGTTTTACACTGTGACCCATGCTGATCGGCGCTACTGTTGGCCCAATACCCGTGTCGGTCTACTTCCAGACTCTTTTTATAAAAGGAAACGAAGTTTCACATCTAGAAACTTCTAGTGGCGATGTGTTGGATGTTTGATTGGTTGGATAAGGGCCGAGAAATCCATCTAATGTTCTTTCCCCCTTAAAAGTGGACCTTCCCAAGGAGATAAGACCTTATTCTCCCTTGAGTGGATCCCATTCTTATCCTCCTCTCCCTATATAAACCACTTCTTCTTACCCTTTTTGGTTACAATACAACACATAGTGAAAGTTGTGGAGAGATAGAACCAGCTACAAAATTTTGAAATCTTTAGCTTTTGATAGAAGAAGATTAGTCTTAGATGACAAAAGACTAGTATTTTGTAGCTAAAGCATGAGGAGAGAGAGTTAGAGCTTGGAAGCCATTTCATGTCAAGCTAGAGGAGGAAAAGAGTGTTGAAAAAGCTTGTAGTGGGACTTGGATACCGCAAAGGAGATCTCCAACGTCAAGGCTTCGGTTGTATTTCTCTTTGAAGTTTATTTTAATACAACTAATGGTTTATTTCCTATATCGGGTGTAATATTACATTTGATAGCTTATAACTCCTTAACCTTTTAAGTAGATTGGATTCGATTTTATGCTATCACGTTTGCTATTATTTCTTGCATGTTTGTTTCAGGTACTTGAAGAAAGGAACTAAAGTAAGCTAGAGCAAGGAAGCAAGATTACCATCAAGTGGATTAGCGTTATAAGAGGTAGGCCCTCTTATTTGATTCTAATCTAAGGAAATTTACATTAGATTGTCTTGTTTGTGGCTAGATCCACTCTCTTGGGCTAGAGGGATCATCTCTGTCCGTGGAGAGGATATTCCTACACCACAATCGGTAATAATGTTTCACAGTGTTATTCATTAACATCATATCATATGCTAAATCATCAACATGAAATAATCATCCACATCTTTGTTCACCGTGAACTGGAACTAATGTAAGTAGCCAACATAATGAATGCATCCATCACAGTTATCATCATCATAACATCAACTAGGAAATAAACACATCCATCACAACTATCATGATCATAACATCAACTAGAAAACAAACACATCCAACAAAACTATCATCAACATAACATCAACTAGGAAACAAGTACACCCATCACAATCATTTTCATCATAACATCAAGTAGACAACAACATGAACATCACATCTGCTAATAGTAAATTCAAGTGTTTGGGTCCTCAAACTGAAGTCCTCAAAGAATAATGTGTGAGCCTTAAGGTTAAATCAATGTTAATGCCATATCCAGGTCAGTCAACTAGAGTGGGGTACTACAACATTGTCCAATACCACCTCATAAATAGGGACCTTCGTAGAAATTTCAGATGAATCATGATCCAAAGCCAAGGATGGATACACACCATTGATAACATTTTCCTCAAGAGAATTAATCTGCAAGGAACTTGATGGAGAAATCAATTTATTATCTTTTACTGAAATGGCAACATGCCTGCTTTATTGCTTGTCTGAACTTGGCTAATTGTCGAAGGTTGTGGCTCTTTTTTCCTTTTATCCTCATTTTTAGGAGCCAGAGGAAGATTATATTCACATATTTTGTATTGATCTTGATTGGTTCCTTCCCACCAACTAGGTTTACGATTAGAACTCTTTACATTATTTTTCCCTTCTTTGGGGCAGGATTTGAGAGAATGACTAGTCTTGTAGCAGACTCTACAACAAAATGAGACGTTTTCATAGTCTAGTTTTTGCATCCATATAAAACCACGATGAGTAAACTTGATTTAAAATAGAAAACCTTTGTTTAAATCCATTTTCACATATATGCGAGCATATGTGGGCTTCATGTAGAATTTCTTTTTCATCACTTCAGTATTAGAATTTTCCTAAAGTGTTTCCAATTGCAGTCAAGGAGGCATGGTTCCACAAATGAAAACGGAGGTTAGGAATCCTTATCCATACTGGAGTGGTTGAGATTGAAGCAGTAATAGGGTCAAAGGAGGGAGAGCATGGCTAGAAATCTTGATTCTTCCCTAGGACAACGATCCAAAGCTATAGATTATAAATTTGTCTTCAAATTTGTCAAAAGCAGAGATAAAGAACCCATGAGCCAAAGGATAGATATTTAGGACATTAAAAATAATAGGTTTCCAATGCTCATAAATCCATGAGTGGATATTTAAGAGCCTTGGCCACATTCCATTGGACTTGCAAACCAAACTAGCTTCCAAAAAAAACAAACAAACAACAAAAAAATAAGATAATAATAATAATAATTCCTCGATGATGGCCTATGCTACAGCCGGGACCTCAATAATGGGAGCTTCAAAAAATAGAGTGGCATAATGTCTAGAACCAGTCTTCAAGATATCTCAGGGAGGAGGCAAAATCGACCCTCGAGGAGGGAAACCATGGGTGACCCTCACAATTTCACAAAATGAAAGGGGGGTAGAGGGAAAAGCCCCATTGTCAGCGAGTGAAGAGGTTTCGGATCCAACCTCAGGTGAGTCTACATAAAGGGGCTTAAATCCAGTCGATGAAATGAAGGAAGAAGGAGAGCGTTGAACCATGTTTGCAAATAATGATATATCTGTGGAAAATGGCAACACAATAGTGACAACAGGTGAAGAGTTCAAGGATCCAGGCACCATTGAACCTCAAAAAGGCTAGAAGGAGAAAAAGGGTGGTCAACTAGGGCAGAACCCTAGCCACCGCAACATAAGAAGAGAGCTTCGTCGGTCTTAAACACATGAATTCCTTACAGCTTATGAGTTCTTTTTTCATCCATCTTAACAAATCACATAATTTCAACCATCATTTATAGAGAAATTATTATTCATCAATATCATATGTTAGAAAAAATACTGAGGGGGAGCGGGGTGAATCAGTATTTTACTCACTCCAAATTTCCAATTTCTTATTATGATTTGTGTACGCTACTGTTATAAAGGAAACTAGTGTATGTACATGATTGTTATTAAGGAAACCCGCGTATATCTAGATAACTAATATGTTCAAATTTAATCAATGCATCATTACTTCATTTTTCATCAATTAAGCAGTAATCAGGAGCAATAAGAAGAAGAAAGATCATCAACAAACCATAATCATATCAACACACATGAACACTAGGATTTTTAGGTGGAAACTCAATGTGGGAGAAAACCACCATTGTTGTCATCTTCGTATTCTTTTTTTATTAAAAGAAATTTGTCTTACAATTTTGTACTAGTGCAGAATCTAGCCAATACGTAAGAACCCCCATGAAGAATGCTACAACCTTCTCTCATTTTCCAGCACCTACTAGAAGGGAGCTCCAACCCCTTGACTTTGTTTACCATCTCCTACCAAAAGGGTGGACCACTTTTCATAATATTTCATACTAGGTCCACTTTCATTGTTAAGCCCAAACCAAGTAACAATTTTGAAACCAATCACTAAATCAAATCACCTAGTCATTGAACCAACCGAATCATCAAATCAATCACTCAAACTTAATCAAATAATTCAACTAGATCAAACCAATGCACAACCATTCATAAGTATACCCTACCATTTACTATTCATTACAGAAACCAAATGTTGTCACTGCAAACCCTGATCAAACATATGTTAGAATGTATACGCTACTATTTTGTATCGTACCCGCGTATGTACACGATTCCCCTGAAGAAAACCTACGTACATATCTTAATTTACTAATACATGAATCTAAATCACTGTAACATTGAATAAGTCACTGAATCTTATATTGAATCCATCACAAATCATTGAACCAAATACAGATCATATAGTAGCATCATCACTAATCAACATTCCATTCCATAACCAAATCAACCCAACCAGTTTTTTCAAACAAAGATTATTATGAGACAGACATCATCGACAGACAACAACAAACATAAAAAAACTGATCAAATATAATTAACATCCATACTGCAAAACCCTATAACGTATACATGACTTTTACAAAGCACATCTACGTGTGTACGTGCTTACCATTCTTAACACCTGCATACATATTCTAAACTTTCGCAGAATATATACGTGACTACTTAGAAGCAAATATGCGTATGTACATGACTTCTCATAGCAATACCAACATACAGATCTAAAATCACTGAATCATACCTTCACTGCAACCACAACATCTGTCAAACCCAAATCTCTGCATACATATCATTACAGTCACACATCATTATACCATCATCATAGATCTATCAAATCATAAATAGATTAATCAATATGTATTCATTTCAGATCTATTAGATTTGATCCATCTCCAAGTTCCCTGGTGCACTCCTGTTTCAAATCAAATCATTCATAAATAATTTAAAACTTGCACACCCAACACCTTTATCTCCATCTCTTCATATAGTATTCGCCTTAGCCAATTCCTTAGGTAAATACTTTGGTTATGTTGTAAGTATTCTTTGAGGGGATAAAATATTTGTTGTCACTTTCAAATATTATAGGCAAATACCATGGTGCGGATTATGTACGCGAATTCTCTTCATTATACCTACGTATGTACGTGAATTTTATTCACAAGGTCTGCGTATACTTTCTCACACTTTATCTTTTCCATCCATATGTCTCTGAACTAATATTATTATTTTCATATCACTTGTAGCATCTACATAACCATTATGTTGACATCTCTATCAAGTAGGTTTCCATCAAGGACAACACATTAGCCATAATGCCAAAAATCTTCCCCTTTTGACTTGATGGCAACCACTTTAGTGTTTGGACACCACCACCTGTAAATACCTGCAAAAACATCTGTAAACTTATCAAGTTAAACACCAAGATTATTTCCCAAGAAATCTCTCCAAACACCAAGCTTCTCTCCCCCTTTGACATCAAGGGAAAAGTGCCAACCAATGCAGAATGAAGACTTATCTTCCCTTGTGTAGAGAATATCATTGTAGGGTTTATCCGCTGAAGATGAAGATTGCATATTTACAATGCTCCCCCTGAGTATATGTTGGATCTTCTGGAAGATATTCAATGAAGTAATTGACTCTATGACCTAACCAAATATTACATTTCCTATCGCCAAGGACTCATGCTTACATCAATCAACCAACACAGTGGGGTTACATATTTGACTCAACATGACATCAAATGCCCAAAGTAATGGGATTTCATCACTTGACCCCAATAGTCCATACTTGACTGAATTTTACAATGTTTGACAATACGGGTCTTTAAATGACCTTTACATCAAGAGACGAACAACATCAATATATAACCAAAGCTTTCAAGCATCACTAAGCAACTTTAGTATCACAAGACATAGAACTAAGTAGCAGAATCATCAACCAATATCATTAGCATATCTCTTCATCAATGTCATCAAGTAATGAATGAACCATGAAAACATCATCATTTAGCAAGTAGTTCTCAAGAAGATATAATGCCACAATGTGTTATTAGAAGCATAACAGATGCCCCCCCTAAACCTGTGCCAACTATTCACTGTCAAGTCTGATCATATCGAGCTCATCAATTAGCAAAACCATCAAAAGAACCAAAGAAGCAATGATATATTGCAGCAACTCATGAACCATCATAAACCAATATCATTTTTAAGTAAAATCTAAGCATCACCAACAGACTGTAACCAATTAATGTCATAACCAGAAGGACAAATAATAATTGATCGAAGCATATCAAAAACTCTCCCTGAGTCTGTCCCATTGTTTCTTCATGTCATAGAAACATATGTGAATATATAAATCAAAAACTTGTGTATATACATGACTGTCCTTTATGTAATCTACGTGCATAAAGTAATTTGTAGTAATTTACAGTCGCATCTCCCCCTAAACATGAAATACCAGTCAGAATAATTAGTAGAGTGATGAAGTAGATCATTCCTAATTTTTCTCTGAGATATTCAGAGGAATCACGTGGAAGTGGCTTTGTAAATATATCTACAACTTGTTCCTTTGAAGGAACATATTCTAGTTTCACCTTTTGTTCAAGCACTTGTTCTCTTAGAAAGTGATATTTTATTAGAATATGCTTGGTTTTTTTAGTGCATGACATGATTTTTAGAGATACTTATGGCACTAGTATTGTCACAAATAATAGGTATAGGTTGACGAAAAGTGATTTGAATGTCTTGCAATGTTTGCATACTCCATAGAAGTTGAGGACAACAAGATGCAGTAGCAACATATTCTGCCTCAGCAGTAGACAAAGCGATGGAGCTTTGTTTCTTACTAAACCATGATAGCAAGTGAGGTCCCAAATAAAATGCTCCTCCACTAGTACTTTTTCAATAATCAATATTTCCTGCCCAATCTGTGCTTGTGTAATCAGGAAGTGCAAAGTATACATATTCGGGATACCATAGACCAGCATCTTGAGTTTCTTGTAGATACTTGAATATTCTCTTAATTGTTTGGAGATGAGGTTCTTTAAGATTGCTTGAAATCTTCCAACAATCCCAACTTCATGCATAATATTTGTTCTTTTGCCTATAAGGTAGAGCAAGATTCCGATCATAGACCTGTATTATAGTTTATTAACTGAAGGAGAATCGCCATTTTGACTAAGATTGCATTTTTTACCATTGGTGTGCATACAAGCTTGCGGTCTTCCATTCCATATTTCTTCAAAATCTGCTTGAGGTACTTGGTTTGTGAGAAAAAGATACCATTCTTTATTTTTTGAAATTGAAGACCAAGAAAGTATGCCAGTTCTCCAAGTAGATACATCTAAAATTCTTGTTGCATAACTGAAGAAAATTCTTCACTCATAGATTCTACAATACCTCCAAATATGATGTAATCTACATAAACAACAACTATCAAAAGTTTGTTTGTATCAAGTTTTATATATATGTTTCTATCTGCATACCCCTTTGTGAATATTTGTTGTTTAAGATACATGTCAAGATGATAATACCATGCACAAGGAGCTTATTTTAACCCATACAGTGCCTTATTAAGTTTGCAAACAAGATTTTTATCATTTCCTATAATGAAGCCTTCAAGTTGTTCAATATAAACTTCTTCTTCCATAACCCCATTTAAGAATTTGGATTTAACATCCATTTGATATACTTTAAAGTTATGAAAGCTTGAAAATTAAAGAAACATTCTTATGGCTTCAAGTCTAGATATAGGTGCAAATGTTTCTTTAAATTCTATTCCTTCCTGTTGAGCATAGCCTTTGCATGCGAGTCTTGATTTGTTTCTAATTACTTCTCCATTTTTATTCAATTTGTTCTTGAACACCCATTTTGTCCCAATAACATTTTTATCATGAGGTCTTGCTACTAATTCCCATGTATGGTTCTTTTCTATTTGATCAAGTTCTTCATCCAGTGCCTTAATCCAACATTCATCTATGCTTGCTTAATTCACATTTTGAGGTTCTATTGTGGATAGTAAGTCTAGGTAACTAGAAGTTCCAACAAGAGTTCTTCTAGTTTGTACTCCTGCTTCCTTTTCACCTAGAATTTGAGATTCCATATGATTTTTTTGAACATACCTTGAAGAAGTATTTTCTAATATTTTTGTGTTTTCATTTCCTTCTTCTGATGCTTCACTAATTCCCTCTCCTACAACCTTTTGACTTGTACTAGGAACAAGTTCATCATTTGTTGGTGCTTCCCTTTTGGTACCTGTGTATGCTTCATCAATCATAACATCAATGCATTCAACAACCTTTTGAAGCCTTTTATTATAGCATTTATATCCTTTGCTTCTATAAGAGTATCCAAGAAGGATTCCTTCATCAGCTCTAGATTCAAAATTCCCTAGATTATCACCGTTATTCTTTATGTAATATTTTCTTCCAAAAATTCTAAAGTGTTTGACAGTTGAAGGCTTACCAAACCATAGCTCATTAGGAATTTTATCATTTTTTACATGGACAAGAGCCTTGTTAAGGATACTCACAGTTGTATGTGCTACTTCTCCCCAGAAGGTATGTGGAGTTCCTTATTCATCAAGCATGGCACAGGCCATTTGTTGGATTGTTCTATTCATTCTTTCTGCCACTCCATTTTGTTGAGGAGTCTTAGCTATAGAAAATTTCCTTTTGATGCCATATTGTTCACAAAAATTGAAAAAATCATCTGATATAAACTCTCCTCCTCTATCAGATCTAATACATTTGATTTTCAAATCTAACTCATTTTCTACCAGAGCCTTGAATACTTTAAATTTATCAAATGATTCATCTTTATGTTTAAGGAAGCCAATCCAACACATTCTTGTAAAATCATCAATGAATAATATGAAGTACTGTTCACCCCAAGGAGATTTCTTTCTCATAGGACCACACAAATCAGTATGAATAAGTTCAAGTGGCTTACTTGAGGTACCTTCTTTAGCATTAAACTAAACTCTGGTTTTCTTACCAAATTGGCATGATTTGCAGATGTTAGTTTCTGGTGGAAAGATGTTGGGTAAGTCATGTATGCTCCCATTCTTCTTGATTTGTATAATTCAGAAAATATAAGGTGTCCCAATATTTTGTGCCAAATCCATCTTTCTTCGGATTTTCTTAAGTAACAATGTTCTTGGTCGCCTTCCAAGACATAGACATTGCCTAGAGTTCTTGTTCCCTTTATTATGATCTTACCCGTGTCAAGATTTCTTACCACACAGTTCTTTGATCTGAAAACAAATTCATGCCCTTCGTCACACATTTTACTAACACTCCATAAGTTTTTTCTTAATCCATCAACAAATAAAACATTTCTAGCCTTGACCTTTTTCTTTAATAGCACATTTCCTTTCCCTTTGATAGAAGCAGGTGAATTATTTCCAAAACTTACATTTTTTTCTTTATTTATTTCATTAAAAGACATAAACTTATATTTGTCACATGTCATGTGCTTTGAACATCTGTTGTCAATGTACCATAGATTTTCTTGATCTCCTGCATATAAAGCTAGACCACAAATTTTAGAGTCTACGGTTTTATTTTGCATACCTTAGGTGTTATTTTCTTTTCTTCATGTTGATAGGATGGTCCTATTTTTCTTCCGTGTTCAGCTTCTTTATGACCAAAGCTATTGCAAACAGAACATTCAATTTCATCTTGAATAGGTGAGAAGACATTGTAAGAACAAATTTTGCCCCAATCTCATTTTGTTTTCTTGCTTCTCTATTCATAATAGTTTTATAAGTGACACACTGAACAACTTTATGACCAAAATTATGACAATTGAAGCATTGACCATTGAAGTAGAAGTACCTGGGATTATAGTACTTTTTTAGTAGATTGCCCTTTGATTGTGGTAAGGATGTTTTATTTTAGATACATATTGTTTTCACAAAACCCAACCCTGATAGGCTGTTGATTAGGAAGGCCTTGTGTAACTCTTTCAAACCTACTATTGGCTGAGGCTTAGCCTCCTCAACCTGAGAGGGCTCTCTCAAAGGATTAATGATATTAATAATGGATTAGATGGCTAACTCTATGAAACAAGTGAAGAAATATGAATGGTTGAACATGATCACTAAACATCCATTGGGCTTATGGAGTCAAGAAATGCTTCAGTATGACAATAACATTAACTTTGCATGGAAGTCAAGTCATCTGGAGTTCAACATATCAGTAACACATCATAAATATGTAGGAAGACACAGTCTACAAATACATGAAGGAAGTTAGAGCATAGCCAATGAGTTCTAAGTAATCACGCATTCATACTACTGCTAGAAATAAAATGAAGACAACCATAGGACAAATTAAACATTGAACTCCTTCTGAATCCTGAGGAACAAAGCCAAATCACTGCATTACATTAAAACACAGTCTTCTACAAAAGCACAATATGAGTGTTCTTTGAAAAATTTCCAACCTTGAGTGCATTACATCTCTTGCCATATATAGAGTTCATTACAAGTTTGGATTCCTTCCTCCATCATGAGGGGAATTCGAATTTTCCATCAGTGACACCTATTCTAACCATAAAACAAACCTTTAAATGCATTTGACAACTAACTAGTAGTCCTAGAGACCTAATACAACTAGGAGTGTAACTCCTTATTATGATTACAACAACCTTATATAAACATTTAAATTCATTATTTGACAGCTGCAACCTCATGAAGTCGAATTTGATGAAGCCTCCCACGTGGTCACCTGACTGCTGATGACAAAACCCTATAAATTAGGGAACATGTTTCCCTGTTTTTAGGTTTAGGATCCTTGAAAGTTGGCACGTGGGACAGAGACTTTATCTCCTCATCCATGACACATTTTTCGAAACTGAAGGATTTTTTGGTATTCCATTATGTCTAGAACAAAAACCTCTCTTGGTTTTTTAAAACACTTCTTCAGCTGTCCAGAATCTATCCTTGAAAAACACGTGTCAAACAAGAAAAATTTGTTCTCTGAAAATAGGGTCTTAATGAAAGCTTAGTATCTCTCAACTGAAAACACTTATGAATAGAGTGAGATAGGTTATTGTATCAGGAGAGGTAATGAAGAGAAACCTCCTTCATAATTCCAAAATACTTTTTCCTGTGACCAGAAACTGATCCTAAAAAAGACTACTAAGACTAGAAGACAAAGCTTGACTTTCAGCAGTTTCATAGTGCAAGTGTAACCATAAATTCCTCCCACCTCAGAACGAATTTGAAGAAAATGAAAGAGGTTTTTGTAGCTTGGTATGTTAGGAATAAAATCCTTTTTCATTTTTCAAAATTTAGTTCTCAGCTGCTCAGGACCCCTTCTGGAAGTTGACTAGTAAACGGAGAAAGCAGAGTTTTTTTATGCTGAAACAGGATTTTTCAAGGGTTTCATAGCGCGCTACGAAAACTCCTAGTTCAGTGATTTCGTAGCTAGTTTCAAAATTTCTCCAAAATGATGTGAGATATGACTTTTAAACACCTGGCGAGGCTTCTATGACATGGAATGAGGCTGTCAAACTTTATTTGGAAAAGAGATATGACCTTAAAAGACTTCTAACCTTATGACCTAACCCTTAAAGCATGAAATGACCTAGAGACCCTTTAACACCATGACTAGAAGAAGGGTTTGTAAATGAGAATGAAACTAATTGTGATGAGATGACTCAAAACTTATAAGACTATGACTAGAAACAAGGAAACTTTCCAAAGCTTAGAGACAAATATTTTAGGGTGATAACAATGGCTCCACTAGGGATAGTGTGCCCTTGTGGTACACTAAGAACTTGTAGCTCCAGTGCCGCTATCCATCCTCTAGAATAAAACTCTGAACCTCTGCCCAATTTTCTCCTCAAGCCTTTAATGATTTCTGAACGAAGAATTCAAACTGCACCTACTGAAACAGATGCTCAGTCAACCTACCTTGAGCTTATTTGCACATTCCTACCTACCCTATCAGCTGCAATCTCCACTTGTAGCTCAAGGAACATGAAACTTCCAATGAATCCAATCATCGATCTGATTTGACACTTGAATCTCTTGACTGTGCTTGAAGCAACAATAAACGAGATACTGAAATAACCAAGGCAGCATGAGGTGTAACTGTTCTTCAAGACGAACATATAACTAGAAGCCTGAACATAAAATCTTTTCCATGTAGTCAGCTATAGGGTCAAAAAACACATGGTTAGTTTGATGATTCTCATAACATTCTATATCTTCAAACAACTGATCCTCAGCCAAACAAAATTTATTTGATATGCTATCCAACTGCCTTTCTGAATGATGCCCACAAACAATGTAATTTTCTTCATTATAAAGATCATTCTTTGATGCAAGCTGCTACAAGGAATTACAAAAATGAACAACCTTTTCCTCTGCCTGAGGGTCATAAAAAATTTCTTCCAGTATTTCTTCTTGGTGTTTGTAATCATTTTCATCTTCATTATGATCCGAAGACTGATAAGTCTGCTGCATCTCTACATCCATCTCGAAGGAAATAATATGATTTTCATAAGTAAACCCTTGTTGATCTTCATGTTGCATTTCATGGGATGTTATACTTTCTTCTTGGTGTTGAAATGCATTGTTATGAAGAGCTTCTAAAATTTCTTCATCCATAAATTCATCATCATCATAACAATCCTCCAAATACTGAATAAGAATCAAAGAATGTTTACAACAATATTTGACCAGCAATAAGGAAGGATGAGATTCTTTATACATCTCATAGAATTCATCATGAAAATCAGCAAGAGAACATAATGAACCATTTTCCAAGATTTTATACCAAAACCATGCTTTTCCTTCTAAAGTGGTCATAAACATCTTCATGAGACAATCTTCAGGGAAATGAACCTTAAGACTGCGTACATGCATATGGAACCTAACCAAATGAAGAGCAGCATTGTCCTTCTTTTCATCTTTGAATATTGGAAGATCATCTAACCAATCAACCTTGGGCATAGGATTTGGAAAACCAGGGATATGAGACTGATTCATAGGGGCATACATGGCATTCTTGCAATGGAACTCATTTTGAAACTTCATCAAGCTACTGATCTTCTAGCAGTGGAGTCACCTTCCAATTTTTTATTTGATGTGTGGAGTCGCCAAGGTAGTTTTGCAGCCTCAAAAAGATGTCTGAGCTCCTGCTACCTTCAGAAGTTTAGCTTCTTGATTTCAGGAATGAATAGACTTTAGGCTCGAGGCAGATGCACCAAATGTTATCACAAAACCCAACCCTGATAGGCTGCTGATTAGGAAGGCCTTGTGTAACTCTTTCAGACCTACTTTTGGTTGAGGCTTAGCCTCCTCAACCTGAGAGGGCTCTCTCAAAGGATTAATGATATTGATAATGGATTAGATGGCTAACTCTATGAAACAAGTGAAGAAATATGAATGGTTGAACATGATCACTAAACATCCATTGGGCTTATGGAGTCAAGAAATGCTTCAGTATGACAATAACATTAAATTTTCATGGAAGTCAGGGCATCTGGAGTTCAACATATCAGTAACACATCAGAAATATGTAGGAAGACACAGTCTACAAATACATTAAGGAAGTTAGATCATAGCCAATGAGTTCTAAGTAATCATGCATTCATACTACTGCTAGAAATAAAATGAAGACAACCATAGGAAAAAATAAACATTGAACTCCTAAATCCTGAGGAACAAAGCCAAATCACTGCATTACATTAAAACACAGTCTTCTACAAAAGCACAATTTTAGTGTTCTTTGAAAAATTTCCAACCTTGAGTGCATTGCATCTCTTTCCATATATAGAGTTCGTTACAAGCTTGGATTCCTTCCTCCATCATGAGGGGAATTCGAATTTTCCATCAGTGACACCTATTCTAACCATAAAACAAACCTTTAAATGCATTTGACAGCTAACTAGTAGTCCTAGAGACCTAATACAACTAGGAGTGTAACTCCTTATTATGATTACAACAACCTTATCTAAACGTTTAAATGCATTCTTTGATAGCTGCAACCTCATGAAGTCAAATTTGATGAAGCCTCCCACGTGGTCACCTGATTGCTGATGAAAAACCCTAGAAATTAGGGAACATGTTTCCCTGCTTTTAGGTTTAGGATCCTTGAAAGTTGGCACGTGGGACAGAGCCTTTATCTCCTCATCCATGACACATTTTTCGAAACTGAAGGAGGTTTTTGTATTCCATGATGTCTACAAAAAAAACATCTCTTTTTTTAAAACACTTCTCCAACTTTCCAGAATCTGTCCTTGAAAAACACGTGTCAAAGAAGAAAACTTTGTTCTCTGAAATTAGGGTCTTAATGAAAGCTTAGTATCTCTCAAATGAAAACACTTATGAATAAAGTGAGATAGGTTATTGTAGCCTGAGTATTAATGAAAAGAAACCTCTGTCATAATTCCAAAATAATTTTTCCTGTGACCAGAAACTGATCTTGAAAAAGACTACTAAAACCAGAAGACAAAGCTTGACTTTCAGCAGTTTTGTAGTGCAAGTTTAACCATAAATTGCTCCCACCTCAGAACGAATTTTAAGAAACTGAAAGAGTTTTTTGTATTTTGGTATGTTAGGAAGAAAATCCTCTTTGATTTTTCAAAATTGAGTTCTCAGCTGCTCAGGACCCCTTCTGGAAGTTGACTATTAAACGGAGAAAGCAGAGTTTTTTATGCTGAAACAGGGTTTTCCAGGGGTTTTCTAGCGCGCTACAAAAACTCCTAGTTCAGTGATTTCGTAGCTAGTTTCAAAATTTCTCCAAAATTATGTGATATGTGACTTATAAACACCTAGTGAGGCTTCTAGGACATGGAATGAGGCTGTCAAACTTTATTTGGAAAAGAGATATGACCTTAAAAGACTTCTAACCTTATGACCTAACCCTTAAAGCATGAAATGAACTAGAGACCCTTTAACGCCATGACTAGAAGAAGGGTTTGTAAATGAGAATGACACTAATTGTGATGAGATGACTCAAAACTTATAAGACTATGACTAGAAACAAGGAAACTTTCCAAAGCTTAGAGACAAAGATTTAGGGTGATAACACATATGATCCCTCATTCCTTTACTGAGAGCTGGAATTTTGATCATTGCTTCCTTTCACTGCATTGAGATAGCTTCCTATACATGTTTCAGAATATTTTATAGTCTTTAATGATTCATCATTGTATCCAAGAATTGTCTTTATTAGAGGAGAGTGTTGTACTTTGATGATTTATTCTAAAGTTTCAGATCCTTTAGCAAATCTAAGATTGAAGGCCATTGTTTTCTCAAGTTCCTTTCTTACACCCACTATTTCAAGTTCTAACCTTTCATCGTGCCTTTCTTTTTCTATAATTTGTTTCTTCAAAACTTCTTCAACTAATTTAGCTTCTTCCAGACAGATTTTTAACTGAGTTATTTCTTCAATGAGAGTATATTTTTCTTCTAGAGGATTCATAAAAACATTACCAGATTCATCATATTTCTCTTCAAATGCCATAAGTAATTGATATTATTTATCAAATTCAACATCTTCATTATTTGAATAAAAATGACTATCTTCGTGTGCATAGAGTCAAGGATTAGAGCCATACTTTGCCAAGTTTATCAACAAGTCTAGTACAAGTTGAAGTTTATAGAGCACAATTATGGAATTGCAAAGGAAGAGCTCAACATTTCTTTAGTTAAAATGGTCGATACTATGGATTTCTCATCGATTTGGTCTCAAAGAATGCTCAAATCGTTCTATCTAAATCATGGGTCCATTTCGAGCTTTTAAATATAAAAATGGCAATATTGGAGTTGACGTTGGAGTGGTTGCAATTAAAAAATGAAATGTTGAGTTTCATGTGGATAATTTAGTTGAGGCAGAGGATGTCAATGCTGAGCAGAACAATAATGAAGAAGATGAGGATATCATGGTGGAGCATGGGATTTTAGCGCCTCACAAGGAGTGTAGCTTTGAATCTACCAGTGACCAGACTCCCCTCCTTCTCAGCTTGATACATAACTTAATGAAGCACATACTGCTTCTATTATGGAGGATATGTAGTGATTTAGGCAGTTGTTAGTCTTTTTTTTTTTAAATATGTTATATAAATATATTATGTTTGTAGGTATGTTTTGGAGACTGTATGGAGAAAATCAGTTTAGAATAGCTATTTGTAGTCCAGTTGTGAATTGTGTCAATCATTCTTGGTTTTTTTTGTACATTAGAAGAAGAAATTTTGGTTGATGATATACAAGTTTGTGCAATTTCACCTTAGTCCTTCATCGAATCCAAAAATTAAAATAAAACAAATCCATGCGTGATATTTATCTATATCACTCTATTTAATTTTTTGGCTATACCCAACATCAAAGTAAATTGTTGCTTTTCTTTTGGTGTAAAATCTTATTCTACTAATCTTTTCGCAAACCAAAAAATATTTCCCTAATTTTAAAATGTTTTCGTAACTTAATTTGGTAATTTTTCGATTTCCCTTCCTGGTTAACGTGAGCATTTATTCGGAAAATCAACATTGTATAATGATTATTTCTGTTTAGCAAATCGATTGGTATTATAAAATATTTTCACCACTTATTCAGAAAATGCATGCATAAACAATTTTCCGTAAACAAATTTTGTCATGGATGAGTAAAGTGATGTGCAAAAAACAATATGTGTGGTAGAACCTTTGTTCATTGTTTTTTACACTTTCATATACATTATTCATCTGCACATAGAAACATTTTGGAGCACAGATTATTGAATATTAAAAAGTTGATTAAGGCTAGTAATGAAATCGTTATGCTAAAATTAAAACTTCGACTCTATCTCCGCATTCCACAATAATGACAAAGTATTGTGTGCAAAGAATGAGTATGTGTAGAGATAAGGGACTTTTAAGAATAATTTCAGAAAATACAAACTTCGACGATACCTTTTCACTCTGCAATAAAGATAAATTGCAAAAATGCAAGCATTCTCAAATAAGAGAAAATGTGGGCCCCACATAAAGAAGTATAGCCTTAATCAATTAATTAACAGTAGAGGAGATAAGGGAGTGTGGACAAGCACATTCCACAATAAAACTTTGACTCTACCTATGAACTCCACAATAACAACAAAATATTGTGTGTGGAGGACGTGTATGTGCGGAGATAAGGGAGTATGGAGAAGCACTTTTCATAATAAAAACTTGGACTTTACTTTTGTACTATGTGGTAAGGAAAAATTGCACTCACAACCAAAGTTGAATCAATCATTCTATTGTTAATAGAAAAATTAGTAAATTATAATTATAATACATATAATTAGAATAGAATTGTACAAATGATATCCGCACATCTTTTCAATTTTATATCAGGCATATTGGCTATAGAAACATGTGCATATACTTGAATTCACTGAATAAGTGTTGAAAATATTATTTTAAAATATCGATAGATACATTTTTATCGATATCAAAGTAAATTTTATTAAGTATTTTGGTGATAATGTCATTGTGTATCATTTTTATGAGTAGATATTAATATCATTGTTAAGAATTATTTAATTCTTTGATGTTCACATTCCCTCTCCACACAATTCTTCCACATCATTATTATTATATATTATTGGTAATATTTTAACACTGAATCATATTTTGAATATCGTTAGTTAATTTAGTAAAGGTTGTACGGAGTGAAAACAACACTCTACACAATGATAACATGATTGCATATCATTTCACTGAATAGATATTAATAGCACTGACAAGAATTAATTAATTCTTCAACGTTAAGTTCGAATTTTCATTCTCTCTCCATACAAATTTTTTGCATCATTATTATTATATATTATTAATACTATTTTAACACTGAATCGTATTTTGAATACTGTTAGTTAATTGATTAAAGGTTGTCTACAATGTGGACAAACTTTGCATAATGAAATCTTTGTTCATATAATGAATGTCATCCACTCAAATCTATCTGCACAGTGAAAGCTCTTCGCACAATGAAATCTCTCTGCGCAAATCTCTTTGCATAATGAATGATTTCTGCATAACTATGTAGAATAGTTAATTTTCTGCAATACGCAGAATCAATTTCTAAACCGCACTAAAGAATCCACACTCTAGACATTTTTTTGGAACACGTGTGGGAGTGTGGGAGTGTGAAAAAAGTTCAAACCTAACACACAATGTTGCAAAATCAACTTCTCTGCACTTCAAATCCAACATACAATATCAAATCTCATTTATCAAATTTGATCTTGCACATTGCACTCGTTATTTGCTATTTGAATAGTTTAACATTTGTGTTTATAACATATTTTATTACGTAATCATTCTAATGCTAACAAGTAATGTGCAAACTATTGAAAACATTTAGTACTAGAGCATGCAAAAAAGGACAAGTGTGTCATATGAAAAAATTGTGTCAAGACGGTAATGTTATGAAGAAGCAGAAACTTGGAATTCACACTTAGCATTGAAGAATTAATTAATGCTTAGCAGTGATATTAATTTCTATTCAGCAAATCAAAATGCAATTAAGTTATTGCTCAAGCGCTCAATAGCATTTACTATGATGCATTCTATAGTGATTACTGCTTTTAAAAGAGCGACTTCAGTTGGAGATGTTGCTGCTATCGATACTGGTGCAACTGGTGTTGGTTATGGGTAGTTTGTATCTATAGGTGACCATTCAAAGAGTTTAGTCATAGATGGAGGATATGTGGAGGAAGTACATTTTATGAGTTAGAGATTATGTTCGACGCCAAGTGATGGTTATGCGAATGGATCTGCATCTATTTTTTGATGGCATATTGAATCTATTTCCCAGACTATATTTAGACTAAGTAGTTTGAGACTCATTTCAATTATGTTGTGCCTATCTGAAGGTGAAACATGGATATTGATGGTGTTATTTAATATTATATTTCTAGTGATGTTTGGAGCAAAATAGTATTTGGTAATGTAATGATCCTGAAAGTTTTATGGATCCTGAAAGTTTTGTTAAATTGTTATCGATACTGTAATCTTTGCTTCTAACATTATCGATTTTTTGAGCTTTTCATTTTCCATCTTATTTGATTCTTTTGGTCAATTGAAAGCAATGCTAAAATGCATGGACGAATAGATAAACATAAAAACATGTGTCAGATGCTAATTTATAATCCATTTAGAATGATGAACTTTTGCAATTTGATTTTCAAAGTGTAGAACTTACAATCAAAGCTTTCATTGCACAAAAAAACTTATAATAATTTTGGAATGCTAGCTTTTAGCATAACGTACAATGGTAGAAACCACAACAAGCCATAAATTGTTACTTAATTGACTTAATTGACTTAATTCACAGAATAGAGATCATTTAATATTTGGATAATCTTTCAAAGGCATCTATGTCATGAATTGACATCTAAGATCTGAAATCACTCCTTACTACACACAATAAAAGTTGATCTATAGCAAAAGAAGTTTACATAGTAAATGTCCTGCATATGTTTTTTTTCACCGAATAAATGCCAAAAGACTTATATTTATTGGCATGAGAGCTTTAGTTAATCAAAATAGGATGTGGTTTAGGATATTAATAAAATAGTATCTCGATATTGATTTATAAAGCGTGTGAAACACGTCAATCATGAAATGTAATTGTATCAATTGGGCTATGTCGAGTTGGAATTTAAGTAAAATGTATATGATTAAAAGCAATTAATTTCAAAACAAACTTTTTCTGATTAAAGATGAGGAAAATTAGTACTAGCCATATTGATGGCGAACACTGGCTAATGAATACCATTAAAATCAATAATGTATAAATGTCCTTTTAGAACATAGATGTCAATTCATGATTTGAATGAGTTATCTCCTTTGATGTATTATATGCAGGCTTGTTGGTTGTGAAAGAAATTTGTCAACATGTTCATTTTGTTATAAACTCGTTAGTACTGAAGTAAACACTAAACTTGTTTTAGGCAATTGACTTACTTTGTTTGTTATGAAACTGTTAAGTGTATTTATGTTTTTCTTTCTAATTTGTCTATCATTTTTTTCATTTGTTACTAAGAGAAAAAAAAATGACCCAAATCAACAATGGCTCTAATAATGAAAGATGTTGGCACAAAACCCTCCGCGCAGTGAAAGTTCTTCGTACAAGCATTTGTTAATAATAAAAAAATAAGTGTGTCGTGATGTTTCGGGCTTCCGTGTACATATTATTGTTAATCCCAAATAATCCATATCTTTTTATTGTAAATACCCCTAATTAACTGATTAAAAGTTGTGCTCTTTTAATGAAATATCTCCGCTCAGTGAAAGCTTTCCTCACAAACATTTGTTAATAACAAATACAAGTGTGTCGCAATGTTCCACAATTTTGTATGCATTCTCTCTCCACATAATTATTTTGCATCATTATTATTATATATTATTGGTAATATTTTAATACTAGATAATCCATATTTCTATATTTTGAATACCACTAGTCAATTGAGTAAAGGTTGTGTAGATTGTGGAGAAAACTCTACAAAATGGAAACTCTCAACAAAGACCTCTCAGAGACTGAGTGTGGAAGACTGGAGAATAATCTCTCCATGGAAATCTCTCTACAAAATCATTTTTCAATAACAAATACAAGTGTGCTGCGATGTTCTGCACTTCCATATATATTTTCTCTCCACATAGTTCTTCTGCATCATTATTATTATATATTATTGGTAGTATTTTAATTCTAAATAATCCATATCTTCGTATTCTGAGTATTGCTAATTAATTGTGCATAGTGCAGAGAAAACTCTACACAATGAACACTCCATGCATAATGAATTAGAATTTTCTTCAGATTGTGATATTTCTATTTGCTCCTTCGATTTTCTTGATTGTTTGGTACCTGTGAATTGAGTTGGCAATAATGGCAAAGACAAAGGCGTAAAATCAAGGAAAGTTAGATTGATGAAATATATAGATTGTTGGAGTGACTTTTCAAGCATATAATGGAATTTTCTTCAGACTGTAATCTTTCCATTATCGCGTTTGATTTTCTTGATTCTTTGGTACCTTTGGATCGAGTCGACATTAATGGTGGAGACAAAGGCTTAAAATCAAGGAAAGTTAAATTGATGGTGTGTGTGTGTATATATATATATATTGTTGGAGTGACTTTTCTAGCATAGAGTCAGGGATTAGAGCCATACTTTTCCAAGTTTATCAATAGCTTTGGTGCAAGTTGAATTTTATGGAGCGCAATTCTGGAATTGCAGAGGAAGAGCTCAACATTTCTCTAGTTAAAATGGTCGGTGCTTTGTATTTCTCATCGCTTTGGTCTCAAATCATGCCCAAATGATTATATCTAAATCATGGGTCCATTTTGAGCTTTTGAATAAAAATGGTAATATTGGAGCTGAAGCTAGAGTGGTTGAAATTAGAAAATGAAATGTTGAGTTTTCATTTGGATAATTTAGCTCAAGCATAGGACATCAATGCTTAGCAGGATGATAATGAAGAAGATGAGGATATCATGGTGGAGCATTATATTTTAGTGTCTCACGAGGAGAGTAGCTTTGACTCTGCCAGTGACCAAACTCCACTCCTTCTCAGCTTGAGACATAAGTTAATGAAGCACAAATTGCTTTTGTTATCGAGGATATGTAGTGATTTAAACAATTATTAGTCTTTTTTAATTATGTTATACAAATATATTATGTTTGTAGGTATGTTTTTGAGACTATATGGAGAAAATTAGTTTAGAATAGCTACTTGTAGTGTAGTTGTGAATTGTGTCAATCCTTCTTTGATTTTTTGGACTATTAGAAGAAGAAATTTTGGTTGATGATATATAAGGGTGTGACATTTCACCTTAGATCATCATCTAATTCGAAAATATAAATAAAACAAATCCATGCGTGATATTTATCTGTATCACTCTATTTAATTCGTTGGCTATACCCTACATCAAAGTAAATTGTTGCTTTGCTTTTGGGATCCTGCTAACCTTTTAGCAAACCAAAAAATATTTCCCTAATTATAAAATTTTTTGGTAACTTAATTTGCATATTTGTCTATTTCGCTTCCTAGTTAACCTGAGCATTTATTTGGAAAATCAACATTGTATAGTGATTATTGCTTTTTAGAAAATCGATCAGTATTATGTAATATAATTTTCACAATTTATTCAAAAAATGCATGCATAAACAATTTTTCGCAACCAGTTTTTGTTATGGCAGAGTAAAGTGATGTGCATAAAATAATATGTGTGGCAGAATATTCGTTCATTGTTTCTTACACTTTCATATACATTATCCATCCGCACATAGCAACATTTTGGAGTGCATATTATTGAATATTAAAAAGCTAATTAAGGCTAATAATGAAAGCGTTATGTTAAAATAAACACTTCGACTCTATCTCTGCATTCCACAATAATGACAAAGTATTGTGTGCGAATAATGGGTATGTGTAGAGATAAGGGAATATCGAGAAGAATTTCACAAAATACAAACTTCGACTACACCTTTTCACTTTGCAATAAAGATAAATTGTAGAAATGCGAGCATTCTCAAATTACGAGAAAATGTGGTCCCCACATAGAGAAGTATGGCCTTAATAAATTAATTAACAATAGAGTAGATAAGGGAGTGCGGACAAGCACGTTGCACAATAAAACTTTGACTCTACCTATGAACTCCACAATAATGACAAAATATTGTGTGCGGAGAATGTGTGTGTGCAAAGATAAGGGAGTATGGAGAAGCTCTTTGCATAATAAAAACTTGGACTTTACCTCTGTACTATGCAACAAGGAAAAACTACACTCACAGTCAAAGTTGCATCAATCATTTTATTGTTAATAGAAAATTAGTAAATGATAATTAGAATAGAATTGTACGAAGGATATCTACACATCGTTTCAATTTTATATCAGGGATATTGGCTATAGAAACATATGCATCGATATCAAAGTAAATTATATTTAGCATTTCGGTGATAATGTGATTGTGTATCATTTTTATGAGTAGATATTAATATCATTGTTAAGAATTATTTAATTATTCAATGTTTAGATTCTCTCTCCACACAATTCTTCAACATCATTATTATTATATATTATTGGTAATATTTTAACACTAAATCGTCTTATGAATATCGCTAGTTAATTTAATAAAGGTTGTATGGAGTTAAACAATACTTTGCACAATGATAACATGATTGCATATCATTTTCTTGAATAGATATTAATAGCACTCATAAGCATTAATTAATTCTTCAACGTTAAGTTGAATTTGCATTATCTTTGCACAAATTTTTTGCATCGTTATTATTATATATTATTAGTATTATTTTAACACTGAATCATATTATGAATACCATTAGTTAATTGATTAAAGGTTGTATGGAGTGAGGACAAACTCCGTATAATGAAATCTTTGTTCGTATAAATGAATGTTATCCACTCAAATCTATCTGCACAATGAAAGCTCTTCGCACAATGAAATCTCTCTGCACAAAAATCTATACATAGTGAATGCTTTCCGCATAAGTGTGGAGAATAGTTACTTTTCTGCAATGCCACGGAATCAATTTCTACCACATTTTAGACATTTTTTTGGAACACGTGTGGGAGTGTGGGATTGTGAAGCAAGAGCTCAACATTTCTTTATTTAAGATGGTTGGTGCTTCTCATCACTTTGGTCTCAAATCATGCTCATATGATTCTATCTAAATCATGGGTCCATTTCAATCTTTTAAATGAAAAATGGCAATATTGGAGTTGACGCTTGAGCATGGGATTTTAGCGCCTCACGAGGAGAGTAGCTTTGACTCTGCCAATGACCAAACTCCACTCCTTCTCAACTTGAGACATAATTTAATGAAGTGTAGATTGCTTCTGTTATGGAGAATTTGTAGTGATTTAGACAATTATTAGTCTTTTTTTGTAATTATGTTATAAAAATGTATTATGTTTGTAGGTATGTTTCTGAGAATGTATGGAGCAAATCAATTTAGAATAGCTATTTGTAGTCTAGTTGTGAATTGTGTCAATCCTTCTTGGATTTTTTGGACATTAGAAGAATAAATTTTGGTTGATGATATACAAGGTTGTGGCATTTCACCTTAGTTCATCATCGAATTTGAAAATAAAAATAAAACAAATCCATGTGTGATATTTATCTATATCACTCTATTTAATTTGTTGGATATACCCTACATCAAAGTAAATTGTTTCTTTGCTTTTGGTGTAAAATCTTATTTTGCCAATTTTTTTGCAAACCAAAAAAAATTCCCTAATTTTAAAATGTTTTCATAACTTAATTTGTAGATTTATTTATTTCCCTTCCCGGTTAACATGAGCATTTATTCTGAAAATCAACACTGTATAATGATTATTTCTTTTTAGAAAATCAATTAGTATTATAAAATATTATTTTCACCATTTATTCAGAAAATACATGCATAAACAATTTTCCGCAACCAGTTTTTGTTATGGGTGAGTAAAGTGATGTGCGGA
Organism: Pinus taeda; assembly: GCA_000404065.3. NCBI lineage: Eukaryota > Viridiplantae > Streptophyta > Pinopsida > Pinales > Pinaceae > Pinus > Pinus taeda. The sequence continues at coordinate 3,580 of APFE031384709.1, read as the reverse complement.
AAATAATATGTGTGGTAGAATCTTCGTTCATTATTTTTTACACTTTCATATACATTATCCATCTACACATAGCAACATTTTGGAGTGCAGATTACTGAATATTAAAAAGTTAATTAAGGCTAGTAATGAAATCGTTATGCTAAAATAAAAACTTCGACTCTATCTCTGCATTTTGCAATAATGACAAAGTATTGTGCGTGAAGAACGAGCATGTGTAGAGATAAGGGATTATTGAGAAGAATTTCACAGAATACAAACTTCGACTACATCTTTGCACTCTGCAATAAAGATAAATTGCAAAAATGTGAGCATTCTCAAATAACAAGAAAATGTGGGCCCCACATAGAGAAGTATAGCCTTAATCAATTAATTAACAGTAGAGGAGATAAGGGAGTGTGGACAATCACGTTGCACAATAAAACTTTGACTCTACCTATGAACTCCACAATAACAACAAAATATTGTGTGCAGAGATAAGGGTGTATGGAGAAGCACTTTGCATAATAAAAACTTGGACTTTACCTCTGTACTATGCGATAAGGAAAAAATCACTCACAGTCAAAGTTGCATCAATCATTCTATTGTTAATAGAAAAAATAGTAAATGGTAATTAGAATACATATAATTAGAATAGAATTGTACGAAGGATATCCGCACATCATTTCAATTTTATATCAGGTATGTTGGCTATAGAAACATGTGCATATACTTGAATTCACTGAATAAATGCTAAAAATATTATTTTAAAATATCGATAGATACAATTTTATCGATATTAAAGTAAATTCTATTAAGAATTTCGATGGTAATGTGATTATGTATCATTTTTATGAGTAGATATTAATATCATTGTTAAGAATTATTTAATTCTTTGATGTTCACATTCTCTCTCCACACAATTGTTCTGCATCATTATTATTATATATTATTGGTAATATTTTAACACTGAATCGTATTTTGAATATCGTTATAATTTAGTAATGGTTGTACGAAGTGAAAACAACACTTTGCACAATGATAACATGATTGCATATTATTTTGCTGAATAGATATTAATAGCACTCATAAGCATTAATTAATTCTTTAACGTTAAGTTTGAATTTGCATTATCTCTCCGCACAAATGTTTTGCATCATTATTATTATATATTGTTAGTATTATTTTAACACTGAATCGTATTATGAATACCATTAGTAAATTTATTAAAGGTTGTACGTAGTTTGGACATACTCCGCATAATAAAATCTTTGTTTGTATAATGTATGTTATCCACTCAAATCTATCTACACAGTGAAAGCTCTTTGCACAATGAAATATCTTTGCACAAAACTCTCTACATAATAAATGATTTCCGTATAAGTGTGTAGAATAGTTATTTTTCTTCAATGATGCAAAACCAATTTCTACCACACTAAAGACTCCACACTTTAGACTTTTTTTCGGAACACGTGTGGGAGTGCGAAAAAAGTTCAAACCTAACACACAATGTTGCAAAATAAATTTCTCTGCACTTCAAAACCAACATACAATATCAAATATAATTTATTAAATTTAATGTCGCATATTGCACTCATTATTTGAACAGTTTAATATTAGTGTCTATAACATATTTTATTACATAATCATTATAATGATAACATGTAATGTGCAAACTGTTGAAAGCATTTAGTACTAGAGCATGCAAAAAGGGACAAGTGTGTTATTTGAAGAAATTGTGTCCAACCGGTAATGTTTATTAAGACGCAGAAACTTGGAATTCACACTTAGCCTTGAAGAATTAATTAACACTTAGCAGTGATAATATCTATTCAGCAAATCAACATGCAATTAACAAATCGCTCAAGTGCTTAACAACATTTACTATGATGCATTTTGTAATGATTACTACTTTTAAAAGAGTGAGTTTAGTTGGAGATGTTGTTGCTATTGGTGTTGGTTATGGTAGTTTGTATCTATAAGTGACCATTTAGAGAGATTAGTCATAGATGGAGGATATGTGGAGGAAGTACATTTTATGAGATAGAGATTAGGTTGGAGGCCAAGTGATGGTTATGAGAATGGATCTGCATCTATTTTTTGATGGCATATTGAATCTATTTCCCAGACTATTTTTAGACTAAGTAGTTTGAGACTCATTTCAGTTATGTTGTGCCTATATGAAGGTGCAACATGGATATTGATGGAGTTATTTAGTCTTATCTTTCTAGTGATGTTTGGAACAAAATGGTTTTTGAAAATGTAATGATCCTGAAAGTTTTGTTAAGTTATTATCGAGACTGTAATCTTTGCTTCGAACATTATCGATTTTTCGAGCTTTTCATTTCCCATCTTATTTGATTCTTTTGGTCAATTGAGAGAAATGTTGAAATGCATGAATGAATAGATAAACATAAAAACATGTGTCAGTTTCTATTTTCTAATCCATTTAGAACGATAAACTTTTTCAATTTGATTTTCAAAGTGTAGAACTTACAATTAAAGCTTTCATTGTGAAAAAGAACTTATAATACTTTTGGCATGCTAGTTTTTAGCTTAATGTACAATGTTAGAAACCACACCAAGGCATAAGTTGTTACTTAATTGACTTAATTCAATGAACAAATTTCATTTAATATTTGGATAATCTTTCAAATGCATCTAAGTCATGAATTGACATATAAGATTTGAAATTACTCCTTACTACACACAATAAAAGTTGGTCTATAGAAAAACAAGTTTACATAGTAAATGTCCTGCATACACTTTTGCTCATTGAATAAATGCCAAAAGACTGATATTTATTGGCATGAGATCTTTAGTTAATCAAAATAAGATGTGGTTTAGGATATTAATAAAACAATATCTTGCTATCGATTTATAAAGCTTGTTAAACACATCAATCATGAAATGTAATTGTATCAATTGGATTATATTGAGTTGGAATTTAAGTAAAATGTATATGTTTTAAAGTAACTAATTTCAAAATAGACTTTTCTAATTAAAGATCAGGAAAATTAGTACTATCCATATTGATGGTGATCACTAGTTAATGAATACTATCAAAATCAATAATATTTAAATGTCGTTTTAAAACTTAGATGTCAAATCATGATTTGAATGAATTATCTCCTTTGATGTATTTTATGCAAGCTTGTTGTTTGTGAAATAAATTTGTCAACATGTTCATTTTGTTATAGACTCATTAGTACTAAAGTCAGCACTAAACTTGTTTTAGGCAATTGACTTACTTTGTTTGTTCTGAAACTGTTAAGTGTTTTTAGGTTTCGCCTTCTAAGTTTTCTATCGTTTTTTGCATTTGTGACGGCCAAGATATCTTAATGCTTAACCAAGTTATATTAGGATTTAGTCGAGATATTTTAATGCTAATGGATAAGATATTGGAACTTTAACAAATTCTTAGGTGGTTTGAAGATGAACTAGACATTGTAAGAACGTTATTAGAAGAGCTCTCACAAAACATGAACAAAGCAATCAGATCTCCATTTTGGAAACATAATCAGTAGAAGCATTAATATCCATAACCAATGGTTGATTAGTAAATAAATTATTAGGGAATCTTGCTATTTGCTCAACCAATTTT
>APFE031384700.1:238687-261928 GCA_000404065.3 Pinus taeda | reverse complement strand
GGACAATAAAAAAACCAAAATGATTGGGTTGTGGGATGGATAATGTGCCTCAAACTTGCTATCTCACTTTTAAAATAAATTTGACAAAAACCCTATCTTTATCATTTCCTTTCCCTTCCCCTCCATTTTCTCCTCCATCCCACCGTATTTCGTTTGCAATTAATTATGATTAGGGTTAATAAGTGCTTATATAAGTTTCTATATTTTTATCTACTTATAAATTAGGGTTTTATTTTTCTTACTAGCTTAAGGGACATGGCCCCAGCCACATGGACGACCTCCAGAAGGCCATGACTATGGACACTAGGTTAGTGCTCATCCTTCAAGTTTGTGTGTCACTTCCTTCCGCTACCTCCCAACCTCCAAAATCTAGATCCTCCCATTCTAAAAAATTGTAGTCCTCTTCTCATCACATGACACCAGCTTCATCCTCACAACCTTGTGCGAATTAGTTATAACCAATAGCTTGAAACATACACAAGGGTGAGAAAGTTTAGATTTTTGGTGAAGGGTTTACATGTGATTTATTTTTTTACATTATTGTTACTACTTAAAACATTGTGTGTGTGTGTATTTGGTTTACTACTTTGTTGAAGAGAAACAACAATCACTATGTAATCAATGTAGACTATTAGATTTGGAGTTAATTTAATCTATACAAAGTGTTAACAATATATACTATATAATTTGGTTACCACCTTGAAGGAAAATAATTAAACGTTTTCTTTTGGCTCAGGTACAATGTTTAGAAGGGATATTTTTTTTTAAAGATAAGTATATTATCTATATTTAGATAATTAAGTAATTTATATTTCTATTTAAATACGTTTTTAATCCTAACTTACAATGCACATACAAGAACATGCTACATCATAATAGCAATGAGAACGTATATACAAAGAAGAATAGAGTTTCAGGAAGGAACTCCAACTGTCTTTCCATTACTTTTAATGAGTATTTATACATAGATGTTGTGGTTGGAGCTGTTGTACCCACTCCAAGAAATCACTCGTACATTCACCTTTTACCTGTTATACATACATTTATACACACACACACACACACACACACACACACACACACACATATGTGATGAATTATATAGGCCTAATAGGTCCCTCAACATATGCACCACTCTCAACGCCTTTCTCGGCCTAAGAAAGGTTGCAGGAGTATCCTCTACTTCTTGTATAAGTGCCCTCTACTTCTTGCAAAAGTATTCTTACAGTACATCAACCATGCATACTAGTTTGCATCACAATAGTTTATATATGAATAAGAATATGCACATATAAAAGGTTTTTTGTGATTTATAATCGATAGCCACTTACTTCAAATCTTATCTCTTAACATTCTTTGTAGTATCTTTGTCATGCGAATTGTTATTCCAACTAGGAATCGTCGGGAAGATCCTTTCCAAAATTGGGTCCTCTCTTGCCTCTCACTATGGATGATTCAAATGCATGAATTTCACTCATGGGAGTTACTCATTCATACATTAAATTAGTGAAATTATGGTCCAGGAGGATATTGGTGGCCAACCGCCAATTCCACTTGGACCCCCACCATTCTTTCTTTTAGTTTTTCAGTTTCCTTAATTATAGCATAGTTTACTATTTTTATCTGTTTTTTGGGTCCTAAACTTCTGGAGTTGTTTTGAGGCTCTAAACGATGTTTTTTGGGAAACCTTCGAGCAACATGGTCAATGGATTGATGTTTCTCGTCCCATAGTTGTAGACCTTGGATATATATTTCTAACAAGGTTTGCGCGTGTCAAATGAAGATCGTATGCCAAAGTTACGACCCGAAGAAGTTGATGTGACAATTTACCCAAAACGGGGCCCATAGTTGGATGCTTCATCTCCTAGGGTTAGGTTTTTGGATGTTTAGGGCTTTCCCTTGTTTCTCAACAATAAATAGGCCTTCGAGCCTCATTGTAAGCCAATTTAGAGGCATGTAGACGCCACATATCTTCTCAGAGATAAGCTACCATCGCCCAAGCTAGTTTATTTTCATTTCTATTTGTAAGCATATTTCAGTATTTTACATTAATGAAATGAAGTATTACTTCTGCTACTTCTTTGTATTTATGGTTATCTTTATAAATTGTTTCATTCCTGTTTAAATCCAGATCAGTGGCATCAGAGCAGTCTACTCTTTCTTTATTTTTCTTTGCATGTCCCCAACGAGTTTGGGATATAAGGAGTTAGGGCTTGAATTGGTCGAACCTTTGCAAGAGAAGCCTCGCAAATCCCAATGACCTCCCATGGTAGATGAAAAGAAAGATGAGGGGGTAGGAGATCCTATCAAAATGTTGCTCGAATAGTCCCTCGAGCGAAAGAGGAATGCAGTGTTGAAGAAATTTTCCCAGATCCTTCAGTTGCTGCCCAGGGGTGACACATCTACTTCTAGCAGCTATTCTGAAAGCGCCACACCCTTTAAGGTACAAATTAACTTTGAAATTCCCATATTTGAGGGTTAGATAGATATAAGCACTATAAATAAATGGTTAAATCTTCTAGAAGGGTATTTTTCTGTTCATGATTTTTCCGCTCGGGAAAAGATTACTTTCGCTCTTCTCAAATCCGCCCCACACGTCAAGGACTAGTGGAAAACCTACTACGAGCAGAAGGATGAAAGTAGAACCTCATTGTTTTCAGCTGCACCCACTTGGAATTCATTCCGAAATTCCATTAAGGATCAGTACTACCCTATCAAAAGCTATGAGGATAAATACATAAAGTGGACCATGCTGCGGTAGGGAAGGGACCATGACATGCTAGAGTTTACCAATATTTTTCATACCCTTCGCACAAAGTTGGGTATCAAGGATTCTAAGCTTCATTTGGTACTCAAATACCAGGGTTTCCTACACAAGTACATCCAAGATGAGATGGAGTTCCTGGACATCTCCTCGCTTGGCACGACGTACCTATACACTGTCAAGATTGAGAAAAAGTATAAACATAAGAAGCGAGACTTTGGATCTTCAAATCTGAAGCGAGGGAAAGGGGCCCCCAAATTATTGAACAAAGTAAAAATCCAAAGCGGGGTGGCCTAGGACAACTTGTGAACTCCGTAATCAAAGAACAACACCACGAAGCCAAAGAAGAACACGAGAATGTGGTGTAAGTTCCATAAGAGCTCCACTCATAACACAAGTGAGTGTTAAGCCAAGTAGTCACTAGTGGTCGAGCTAAAGTATTCAAAATCATATGCATGTTTTGACTCTGAGTTGGAACCCGATAAGGGGAATGAAAAAGGAAATCAAATTATCGATGCGGAGCCCAATTCCATCGTTACCACCATGGAGATCCAAAAGGAGGAACCCAAAGATCCAGAGGAGGAGGAGCACTTCTTCCACTCCCAGATATGGGTAAAGGGCTTCCCACTATAGTTCATTGTCAACAATGGAAGCCAAAATAACCTCATTTCAGCAGAGGTCATGAAGGGGTTGGGCTTACCGACCACAACACATCCACAACGTACACCATTGGGTGGCTTCACCATGGACGGACACTTCTCGCAAGCCAACAATGTCACCTTCCATACAAGATCAAGCCCTTCATGGATGAGGTATTGTGTGACATTACTCCTCTTGATGCATGTGATGTATTATTAGGCCAACCATACTTATGCAAGTGACATGCTATGTGTGATTCAAGGCCTTGTGATATTATTGTTACTTTGGGAAATTAGTTGTACAGGATATCAAAGGTAGCTACTTAACACCATCTCTTTAGTTATTGTAAAACAATGTAGTAAGCTCATTTCTAAAACTAGGAAATTTGTTTTCCTGATGATATGACCTAAAGGAAAGAAGAAGACGGTGTCCATGACCTCCAGACAAGGCCCCTCTACACGACAACTACAGATGGACAAGGTCATGGAGGAGTACAAGGACATCTTCACCTCCCTTGCAGGGGTTCCTATGCACTGTTAGGTCAAGCACTCCATTGATTTGACCCCAGGTGCATCATTGGTCAATGGACCAATATATAAGTGCTCTGTTTTGGAGAACGATGAAATAAAGAGGTAGATTCAGGAGCTGCTACAGAAAGGTCACATCTGACCGAGTTCATCGCCTTGTGGGAGCCCAATAGTGTTGGTACAGAAGAAGGATGGGACTTGGAGACTCTGTATTGACTATTGGGAACTGAATAAGATTACTGTCTAGAATAGGTACTCGATCCCACAGATTGATGAAATTCTGGACCAAGTGAAGGGGGGGAATATTTCAGCAATATTGATTTGAAGTCAAGATGTCACTAGGTACCAATCGAAACCTCCAATGTGTGGAAGACTACCTTCAAAGCCAAGGAGGGCATTTTCGATTGGTTGGTTATTCCTTTCGGGTTGACATATTCTCCTGCAACCTTCATGAGGCTAATGGATGACATCTTGCACCCATTCACCAACTCATTTGTAGTGGTATACTTGGATAACATCCTGATCTTCAGCCAGAGTTGGAAGAGAACCTCCACCACATCCGACAGGTTCTCCAAACACTACGGAAACACAAGTTATGTGCCAATTTGGAGAAATGCACTTTTGGCATGACCTAAGTTTAGTATCTGGGATACATTATTGATGAATGGGGGGTGCATGTGGATCCAGCCAAGAACCAAGTCATTCGGGATTGACTATCTCTAACCACTCTGATAGAGCTCTACATCTTTCTGGGCCTTTCCAACTCCTACCACAGGTTCATGTTGGGATTTTCTTATATCACTTGGCCCTTGAGTCAAGTCACCAAGGGAGGAGCGAAAGAAAAATTATTTTGGTTTGAATCTCAACAGAAGGCATTCATGGAGTTGAAATATCGCCTCTTCTCGGCACCAATGCTCGCATTACCAAACTTGCAAGAACCATTTGAGATTGAGACATATGCCTTTGATTATGCTATTGGGGCAGTCCTTACTCAACACGGGCATCTAATGGCATATCACATTGAGACACTTTTAGACACAGTCCGGAAGTATCCCACTTATGGAAAAGAGATGTGTTCCATTATGCAGGCCTGCCGACAATGGAAGCATTACATTTTGGGGAAGGGATTGGTTATCCACATAGACCACTGATCCCTGTAGTTCATACAAACCCAAGGGAAGTTGTAGAATGATCGCCATCAGAAGTGGCCCACATACCTACAACAGTTCCATTTGAATATCAAGTATAAGAAGGGCAACACCAATAATGTTGCAAATTGCCTCAGTTGAACACCAATCATGGCGTTAACCACCGTGCTCAACTCTTTTGGGCACAATACTTCTGATTGGCCACTTCTCTACAAAAGCGACCCGGAATTCAGCCACACATACCAGACACTCTTGGAGGGTCAACTTTGTTTTCCTTCAAGCGAAAGTGCCAAGATGATTTTGGAAGCACACTACAGTCGTGCTATTGGGCATTTTTGGGTCGAGAAAATGGTGGCAGTACTGCAGAAGTATTTATATATGTTGAATCTTTGACAAGATGTCGGGAAGTACATCAAATCTTGCACTACCTGTGCCATTGCCAAACCGACCATCAAGAAGCAAGGCCTCTATACTCCTCTGCCTACCCCTAGTCGACCTTGGGAATCCATCTCCAAGGATTACATGTCGGGCCTTCCTTCTACTAATCATGGAAATGACTGTGTTCTTGTGGTCATCGACAGGTTCTCGAAGATGGCCATTATGGTAGCTTGCAAGATGAATATCACAACACAAGCCACAGCTAAACTCTTCTTTGAACGAGTGTGGGTACACCTTGGGATCCCATAGTCTATCATCTCAGATCGGGACAACAGATTCCTCAGTACATTTGGTCCAGTCTCTGGTTGATGATGGAGACAAAACTCACTAAGTCCACAACCTTCCATCCCCAAACTGAAGGCAAGACTTAGGTTGTCAACATGATGATCGTACACATTCTATGCATGTACAACTCAAAGCATCCACGAACATGGGATGAGAGCCTCCCCTATGTTCAGCACAGTTATAACTGGGCTCTCCGCAGCTCAACTGGACACAACCATTTTCAAGTGGGCTTGGGATTCTAGCCACTATGTCCCATTGATGTGGCCATGCCATTTGCAACTACTCAGGTAGATTTGACTCATTTCTAGTTTGAAATAGATAAGGCAAACCGATTCATCGAGCACATCTAACATATCTGCTAGTAGCTCCATGACATTTTGGAGAAATCAAATTCCAAGTACAAGAAGCGACATGACCAACATCGGCGCCACGCTAGTTCCAGGTGGGTGACAAAGTCTAGTTGCATTTGCAAAAGGAACACCTTACCAGAGCCTATCGGAAACTCATACCACTCCGATATGGTCTTTACACCATTACCAAGGCCATGGGAGACAATGAATTTGAGCTCAACATTCTCCCATTCCTTGGCCTGCTCCCAGTGTTCAATGTGGATTGCCTTCGGCAATATTTTCCACCATTACTAGACACATCTGACATTGCAGAATAGCTCACATCAATAGAGTTAAATCCAGATTGCATGGCACAAGATGCAGCTGATCAAATCATGGACATGTAGAGCAAGCACGCTTACTAGTAGAAGATCCAACTGTATTGAGTTGTCAAATCATGCCAACTGCTTCACTAGGGCAAGTGGCTCTCTAGGGACCAAGTTCAATAGAAGTTTCCTCATCTCATGGAGGAACTCAACGCAATGGGGACCATTGCTTCCTAAGGGGGGGGGGGAATGATCCATGCGGATATTGGTGGCCACCTACCAATTCCCCTTAGATCCCTGCCATTGTTTCTTTTTGTTTTTTAGTTTCCTTAATTGTACCATAGTTTACTATTTTTAGCATTTTTTTGTGTCCTAAACTTTTGGAGCACTTTTGTGGCCCTAAACAATGTTTTTTAGGAAAATTGGGAGCAACATTGGTCCATGGACCAATGTTGGTCATCCCAAAGTTGTATTCCTCAGATAGATATTTCTAACAAGGTATTGTGCATGTCAAACGAAGATCGTATGCCAAAGTTACGGCCATGAGAAGTTGATATACCAATTTACCCAAAACAGGGCCCATAGTTTAGCGCTTCATCTCCTAGGGTTAGGTTTTTGGATGTTTAGGGTTTTCCATTATTTCTCAACAATAAATAGGCCTTCGAGCCTCATTGTAAGATAGTTTAGAGGCATGTATCTGCCACATCTCTCCTTAGAGATAAGCTACCATCGCCCGAGCTAGTTTATTTCCATTTCTGTTTGTAAGCATATTTCAATATTTTATATTAATGAAATGAAGTATTATTTCTGCTGCATTTCTGTATTTATGGTTATCTTTGTAATTTGTTGTGTACTTGTTTAAATCCAAATCAAAGTCATTTTTAGGGTCCTATAAATATAGCAGTCCAATATGTTTAGTTAGCCATTTATCCCACAGGGATATTGTAAAAAGAAAAAAATCATTTTAAATTGTTTAGCCTATAAAAAGAAAAATAGAAAAAGAAAAATAAGAATTAAAGGGGAAAAAGGAAAAATAAATATAAATATAAATAAAAACCTGTAGGGCATGCTAGTCTAAATTCTGCCATTTTTTTTAAATTTTGATTTTAAATAATTTTGATGAGAAACAACCTTTTATCTTTTACTATAAAAGTTGTGTATGTATCAGCGACGATGATTGTCCCTGTGTGAATCAACGACGGGGGAGAACTTTTGGACCCCCTCAACCCTTCAGGACTTAATGGAGGGAGAGGCCCAAAAAGTGGTTTCTAAATACACTGCTCTAACCATGCGTCATCCCGCACCATTTTCGGGGGGTCCCTTCCTAATACAACTTACCACTCCCACCCCCCGAAAACTACCATCCTATGCTTCCTTCCGTCCATTCACCTCCATGCCACCTGTCGATTCATTCCTCCATCCACGCTATCTCCCATCCATGTCATTTGATTGTTACCATTCAAATCACCCACCAACAATAAATAAACATTGCATAATTAATCTCTCTCACCAACAGATGCATTCTAATTAATACCCCACTCCAAAAACTGTAATAATTCCATTGCAACCCTTGTGAATCCCGTTACAAGAATCTCTCAACAACCTGCAATTTTTCCCTTTCAACACTTATTTGAATTGTGTAGGTCTACCTTGAAGTGTTTTGAAGTTATTAGCTCCATCTGCAACCCCATTCCCATATGCAATTTCAGTCATAAAATAATCGGGTAACATTTTTCCTTCAATGTTTCGTTGAAATTAAAATGTCATCGCATAAGGGACAAGGAAAGATGCCCGAGGAAATCTCGATGATCCCCCTTGTCCTAGATTTAGATAGGAATCCCTTGATTGATACCTAATGCAAGATAGTTGAGACCCAATACGAATTTGATCTATATGAGCTCCATAATTGGGAAAAACAGAAATATCTAGACCAAAGTGATGAATTAAGTATCTGGGAATCATTTCTTCCCCAATTTACCTTTCCTCAAACCCATATTTTCCTAAAATTTTCTACCCGGTGTCGTCTCAGGTAACTCCCTAGCTAGAAGGTAGTAATTACCCAAAATAATAACATCTTGTTTTCCATTTCCCCATGAAGCATTTGTCAATCTATCGAAATAAATCTATAGGCGTCTTTGCACCCATTTTCCACCGATGCACTCATCGATATAAATAAAAAACTTACTTTTCCCTAGTGAGCCCATATTTTCGAATGTTTTTACGTGAGAATTCGGAATTGCCGAGAACAAATCCTTGATACTCTGCTTATATCTTTCCATATATGCCCAGACAAGTCATTTCTTTGGTTACTTATTGATTAGGCTATCATAAAGACCAGTGGGTAGATGAGGTAGAATTAGGTTTTTTTTATTAGTATTTCTAATTGGTCAAAAGCCTTCAATTATTTTCAATTATAGTAAGTTCTTATCTGATGTTATAGATGAGCAGTTGCTCAAGTTTAAAGTTGAAGGAGTTTTCAAACACCAATCCATTTTCATAAACCCTATTTATTCCCTAATTTGCTGCTCTTCTTCTATCAAGCTTCAAGTTGCCTTGATGATGGATCCCAGTTGGGATTCGAAACGTTGGCAGAAAAATCTTCTTACTGTGGAATCTCCGATGACTGAATCAAAAATATCTCATGTTATTTTACAAGGCATATAGGTTCAAGTTTCAATTGCAAAAGATGGATGACTAGGGAAATCCATTATCAGTCATTCATTGGAATTATCTAGTCAAAATAAACTTAGAAGATTATTAATTCACTAATTTTGTGGATAAGTTTCTACGTACATCCTTGTGTCTAATCAGTAGTGATGCCATACCAAGGATTCCACCAGAGATCAAAAAGGTTTTACATCTATTAGAGTAGTCAAAAGTTGGAGACTGCTATTTATACTAGAATTAAATGAAAATTAGAATTTATGGGTGTGAGCTTCCCCCCATACATTACTAGTGTTTGTACTAGTAAGAATTTTGTCTCTCGAATACATCAGACAAATGCTTAACATGGATGATTTTCCCTTTGTGTCAAACAAGAATAAATCACAGTTTAAGTTAAAGGAAAATGTAGGGACCTGTATTGTAAATAATAGAGCAAAAACAAAGGAAGCAGAAGGAATCTTAAGGTAGATGAAATTTAAACCAAGATTCACATGGTCTTATGATCCTTTATGGATAATATCAAAGCTAAGAGTTGAGCAGAAGAGAACTCCATATGCACATGAACCTAGGCTAGAGATAGAGAAATATGTTAATCAAGAGTAGTGGATAGAGAACACATTACAGGTGGTTGAAGAGTAGTTAGTCAGTCAATCATCTCTGCAAAATATTATCCCAAAAGATAAAGAAATCAAGAGATAGAGGGAAATTATGTCCCCTATAGATTCAAAAAATCAGTCAGCAAATTTCATTGTGTCCAAGAGAAGAGAGAAGGATCCAAAGTCCACTACTAAATATGATAGTAAGAATTATCCCCAAGTAATAACTATTCAATAAGAATACTCAAAAGAAAAGGATTCATAAGACAAAAGTACCATGGTTTTGATAAGAACCCCTACCACTCCATTCACATATGTTGAGGAGACAACTGAGTCTCCTATCTCTTTTACCTCTCAGATTCTAGCAAAAGAGAGTATTTTTACAAGATATAGGGAGATGAAGTTGAAGAGTGAAGCTTTAAAGGCTTAAACATATTCAGAGTCTTGGAAAGCAACTGCCACCACCCAATGTAGGTTTCTATCGACATTTGACATAGAAAATGGGTAGTTCCAAATGGCCTTTTAGGAACCTACAGTGCTAACCTCCAGAAGTGCTGAAGATTATAAGGCCTCAATATTTTCTGTTGATACCAAGAAGGTTCATGCAATCGATCAAATCGATTTGCATAAGAAATCAGGTGAGATGATTTACTTAGGACTAACTAGCTTAGCCATGGTTGCTTCTAAGTTGCGAACCTCTTTAAATAATATGCACTCAAAGTTGAAGATTGAAAGAATGTCTTCTCTGGCCAAAGACACTAGAATTAAAACTTTAGAATATTTAATTATCAAACTAGGATATGATCTGATTAATGTCAAGGTAGCCAAGGAGATAATTAAGAAAAAAAATGCAGATATTCAAGCCCTCATGAAACAACTTAAGCTCTTAACTACATAACACCCTCAGGCCAAGGAAGTGACTTGTCTGGAGATGGAGAAATAAAAATTGTTCAACATAATAGTGGAATAGAATGTTAAAATACAGAAAATGGAACAGGACATGGAAACATTGTTGAAGGAAAAGGAGAAATTAGAGGCAACAGGTACATCAATAGCAAGCACATCGATAATAGGTACATCAACAGCCGGTACGTTGGAAACAAGTACATCAACACAACATACAAAAAAGGAATCATCTTCAGATTCTTTAGACAAGCTAGCTCAAGATTTAGGAGAATTATCATTAACAAATAAGGAAATGGAGAATTTAACAAAAACACTCACTAAGATAGAGGATAACAAGGTCAGAGAAGACAATGCATACCTGGCAGAGGTACAAAAGAATTTTAAATTAATTTAGCATATTCAAAAGCATGAGGACCAATCCCTCATAATTTAGATATTATCAAAAACCAAACGCAACATTTGGTACAATATCAATGCAAATGTTACAAAATTGTGGCCATCCATTCAAATTATGAACAATAAGAACTGGTACAAATATTTAAAGGAGAAATTGAAAAAACTAAAGTTGATAAGAAGCACAGGCTAGCAAAATCATATAAAATTATAAGGATGTTAAACTCTGAGAGTGGAGATGAGCTTGAAGAGCTCAATATTCAAGACATGACAAAGACAATAATGGAAGTCAAAAGAGTATCGACTAAGAAATTGTTTTGGTGCAGTTAGAAAATAAGAGCAAATAATTGGAGCTATAGGTCACAAGATTTAATAGAAATTTTTCTTTGTCGCAGGAGAAAGGCCCTCCAACTCTAAGAAATTCTAATGTCAAATTGATTCCATTAGAAAATTATCATGATCAATTATGTAGCATAGTTGCAGATGCATCTTAATTTTCAAAGGCAAAAGGAATTATCAATGGAGAATATTTCTTGGAAGGCCTACAATCTGATCTCAACATTCGATATGAGGTTCACCATATGTTTTTGAACAAGCTAACTTTCAAGACCTACAGAGAGGTAGATGAAAGATTCAGAAACTTGGTAAATTTTTCTATCCTAGGTGAAGAGAGATGGGACCAATCACTGAAGCTGATCGAATGAGGAAAAACAGAAAACCTACAATTTTGGCAACAAGACAAACAGAAGGATCCGGGAAATAGCTACAGTCAGCAACATATTTCCTTCAAGGATTCAACAGAGAAGTTGAGTTTATCCATATTTTCTATTACTTAGTACTATTTTAGAAATATCTACATGTTTTTAGTAGATATTATTTTGTAATAAGTTTTATTTGAAGCCTGAATTTATTCGAGACAAAGTATATATAATATATATATATTATCTGTGTGTGTGTGTGTGTTTGTGTATGTATATGTATTATAATATATATATATATAAGACTAAGTGTTGGATTATGCAAGAAGAAAATATTTTTTCTGTAATTGTAAGGAGTAAAATACATTTGAAGTAATCAATTCAGTGTTATAGAGGCAATTTGGTTTTAGGATTCTTGTGTCAAGCAAATGGTTATGTTCCCTCTTTTTAAATATGTTTCCTTTCAAGTTTCACATGAATGTTTTCCTTCTTAATTCACTTCCAGAAAGCCTTATAACAGTTGATGATATTGAATTTGATTTACCCTTTGAGCATAGTCTTTTAAAAAAAAAAAAAAATTGGTCCCCGAGACAGTATTTGATGAATCCATTTTTAAACCTCATATCTTAGCACATAAGTTTGTTATTTTAGATTCCGATAAGGATGTTGTAAAATAGTTTGAAAAGCTTGAAAATCTATGACCCAATTGAATCAGGCTACTCAAAAACCATTTATAGTTCAACAAACTACCATTTCTTCTTCTGCCTCATCGTTGAACCCTCTTGGGGTTTTATTTTTTCCCACTATTCTCATTTCATCTCTCATCCAGACCCCTTTTATACCAATTCACCAAGTCACAATTTCACCTCCTTTACAACCCTTAACGTAAAGAACAACTGTAGTTTCTTCCTCCTCTCATATTCAAATCATGACAACTCATTATACTCCTTTAGCCTTACAAGCCCCTTTGAATGAGATGCCACAAAATTATGAACAATGAATACCCCAATTTGATGGCACAGGGCTTATCACAGCACAACAACACATTGAAAAAATGAATGACTTCACATACTTAGAAGAAGTTGATGACGATGATGTGAAAACGAGGCTCTTAGCACAAATTTTTGTAGGGGAAGTTAGAAAATGGTACAAAGGGTTACCAACAGGCAATATAGTAGATCTACAAAAATTTCACCAGAACTTCTTTTTAGGATGGGAAGTGAAAAAGAATCGCCTTCATATCATTGCAAAATATGAAAGTTTTAAGGAGAGCTCTAGGTGAAACAATTCAAGATTATTGCATTATATTTATCAATATTTATAATTCTATTTTATTAGAAATAAAACCTCCACAAGGACTAGATTAATTTGATTTCTTGATGGATTTGATGTTGACATGGCTTATCAATTGAGAGAAAGAAATATGGATAATCTAGAGTAAATGAAAATAAATGTCGTTAGTATAGAGGTAAATTTGTTAACCAAAAGAGAAAAGTTAAAATCTCAAAGAAGAGTGACCATTAAAGAAGAAAATTCTTCTTCATCAGATGCAAAACTGGACACTTTAGTGAAAACTATTGAAAGGATGATGGAAAAAATGAATTTGACAGATATAGCTCCACCAAGAGAACCACAAGGGGGTCTACAGACCAGGTTTCCAAATTTTAGAAGGAACCAAGTCCAAATTAAACAAAGAGAGAAAATAACCCCTACAGATTAACAACAATTAGACCTCCTTTTCAGGAAAATTATGCAGGGGAAGAAAATGAGGCAGCAGATGAGCCTAAAGAAAATCAGATTAATCTTTTTGGTGAATGGGAAATAAATGATGTTTTCTTGATCAAAGAGGAACAAGATCTATTCTTGTTAGCACAACAAGAAGGTATGCCTATAGAATCATAGGATTACAAAAAGGGTTATCAAAATTCTATTATGGAAGTACACAAACAATATAATTTGAGAAATAAGAAAGTTGCAGCAAATCCTCCTAAAAAGATCCAAATTGATACACCTTCTATAAGTCAAACAAAGTTTAAACTAATAAAGGAAACCCATCGATTGGAAGATGATGAAGAGGGAAGCGAAGCATAGAGGCAAGGAGATCTAGGGTTTTCAGGTCAGCGGCGTAACTGATCAGCGATCGGGAGGAACGAGGACCTACGAGGGAAAGGAGGCACCAATCCACCACGCGGGGAACTAATCAGGAAACAGAAGCAAGAAAAGAGTAGTTAAAAATTCGGACAGGATTGGAGGAAACCATGGAGGGGAGCCAAGGGAGGGGAGAGATCCCCTCCTTCAAAAATGTGGTAGTAGGAGAATCTAGTGGCGAAGGATGGACAAAATCACAGCTGGAAAATGACAAAGACGTGCCAGTCTTGGGCAGCCGATGGCAAGCAAGGATGGGGAGCAGATGCCTACCTAGGGCACAAAAAAGACCAAGGTATGTGATCCCAAACAATAAACTGGAAGATTACCGCTGTTATATGAAATATCATGCATTGATATGTAAGTTCATAGATTTTTGGCCCTCTGAAAAAGATTTGGTAAAATGGATCCAATTAAGATGGAAACCAAAAGGACATGTTGACCTGAAATTGGGAGCCAAGGGTTTCTTTACAGTCATTTTTGCAAACCTAGAAGACAAGGATAGAATATTCAAGGAGGGACCTTACTTCATGAATAACGCTGGTTTATTTATGAGACATTGGGAAGAGAGGTATAACCCAGATGCAGAGAAATTACTGGCAGCACCCATATGGGTTAGGCTGTTTGGGTTACCAACAGAGTTCTCGCACCGTGAGATTCTGGAAGGGATTGGAAACTCAATAGGGGCATTCGTCAAAGTAGCTGAAACGACTAAAAGGGGAAAATTCACATCATATGCAAGAATTTGCGTATATATGAATATAGTAGAACCCCTACCAGAATTTGTAGAAGTGGAATATCATGAAGAAATCTGGCAACAGCCGATAGACTACGAGCACATCCCATTTAGATGCCGAAGATGTCATGAGTATGGACACCTATTCAGGGAATGCCCACAGAACAGGGAAGGAGAGATCAAAAGAATTATGGAAGAAGAGAAATGAAAAACAGAAGGAACTGAGACAGGAGAGAGGGGTTTTAAGGAAGTCCAAAGGAGGCAAAAACCATGCACCGAGGCACAAAAAGGGCAACCAAAAGGCAAGAACATTCTTGTGGAAAATCAGAATAAATTTCAAGCCCTCCAAGATGAGGAAGAGGACACAGAAAAAGGTAAACAGGAAGAAGGGGTTACGGAGAATGTCCCGATGGAAATCATCTCGGAAACCTGAGGTAAAAATACCAACCATACCAAAGAAGCCGAAGTTGAGATGGGTGAACGCCAGGAAACAACAGAAGAATAGTTAACGCAAGGGGCAGAAAAGCGAAAAGAAAATGGGACCGAAGAAGAAAGGATAATGAAGAAATTGTTACAAGAATGGAAGAACTTAGATGAGAGATTCATCCCAGAATCCCAAAAACAACAATACAAGGAGGCATTTCAAAAATATAAGGAGAAGAAAGGAAGCATGATGGAGACCAGATCAAACCAATCAGGAACACCAGGACCTCAAAACACAGGAATGGACGGAAATGACAAAGGAGGAAGGAAACAAGGAAGGAAAACTTTGAATGAGACGATCCAAGCAGTAGGGGAAACTTTAGAGAATTCAGGGAGAGCGATACCTCTGTCAGAGGTATTTCAACAACCCTTAAAAAAGTTTTAAATGATTTTTACAAGCTGGAACATAAGGGGACTTAACAGTAAGGGCAAGCAGAGATATCTGAAGGAAATATTGAAGAAGGATAAACCTAGTATAATGATGATACAGGAGACAAAAATGAATCAGCAACAGATTCAAGAAATTTTGGAAAAATCGAGATCAAAGTATGAAGTAATGGCTCAAGACGCGGTTGGGTCAGCTGGAGAGTTAGCGATTTTATGGAATATAGAGGAGGTTATTTTTGAAAATTGGATCAGTCTCCCCAGAATACTATCCAGAGTGTGTAGGTTGGCAGGAACAAGGGAAAGAATCCTCATCTCTGGGGTGTATGGTCCTCACTTACCTAGGGGCCGGAAAGACTTTCTAAGGAATATACAGGCAGTTAGAAGTATAATCCCTGATAATCTATGGATTGTCAAAGGAGATTTTAATCTGATCCACGATCTAGGAGAAAAATGAGGCGGCATTAGGAGGCAGGACCAAAGTATGGAGGATTTTAATGAGCTCATAACAGATCTAAGATTAGTGGATATCCCAACAACAAATGGTGTGTTCACCTGGAATAACAGGAGAGGTGGAAAGAATCAGATAGCATCTAAGCTGGATAGGTTCCTCCTTTCGGAACAAATTCTGAACAGGGACGTTTTTATAGAGGCTAAAATACTCTCGGGCCTAGACTCAGATCACTGGCTGATCTGTTTAGATATTGACATAAAGAAAATCAAAGGCAAGAACCCTTTCCGATTTGAGACCTTTTGGCTTAGAAATCCGGACTTTCTCCATAAAGTGGAAGAATGGTGGACTCAGAGTCAAGTCAGAGGGCAAGGAAAAATGCACACATTA
This sequence comes from Pinus taeda, assembly GCA_000404065.3. Classification (NCBI taxonomy): domain Eukaryota; kingdom Viridiplantae; phylum Streptophyta; class Pinopsida; order Pinales; family Pinaceae; genus Pinus; species Pinus taeda. The sequence continues at coordinate 245,626 of APFE031384700.1, read as the reverse complement.
CAATTAAAGCTCAAGGAAATAAAAAACAGAATTAGAAAGTGGAATAGGGAAGAATTTGGGCATATAATGGAAGATAAACAAAAACTAGAAAAGGAAATGGAGGATATCCATCAGAAAATTATCCTAGAAGGAAGGGATGAGGAAAGAAGCAAAGAGGAAGGAAAAATAATATGTCAGTATGAAGAAAGAAGAAAACAGGAGGAAATCTTGTGGCGGCAAAAGTCAAGAATAAACTGGATGCGGGAAGGTGAGAGAAATACAAAATTCTTTCACCAAGCAATGATCCAAAATAGACAACGAAATCAGATCTTCTCAATCAAAAATGAAGCAGGAGAGCGGGTAATCGAACAAGAGGGAATAGAGCAAGTTCTGGTGGAACACTATAAGGGGATCCTCACTGAAACTCAGGACGACAGAGGAGAAGCAATAAAACAAATCTGCAAAGAAATTCCAAAAGTAATAACAACATAACAGAACAAGGCTCTTATGCGTGTAGCCACAATGGAAGAGGTCGAGGAGGTGGTCATGAACATGAAAAAAGGAAAAGCGCCGGGACCAGATGGCTTCACAGCAGAATTTTATCAGGCAGGGTGGCACTTTTTGGGGCAGGAAGTCTTGGAAGCTATCGAAGAATCCCAATTGAAGCAAAGGATGTGGTCAGGTATTAACTCAACCTTTTTAACCCGGATTCCTAAAAATAATAGATCTGAGGAAGCTCAAGGCTTCCGGCCAATAGCTTTGTGTAATGTTATTTATAAGGTCATTGCAACTCTGATAGCAAAACGGTTGAAACTGCTTCTATGGAGCATCATATCCCCAGAGCAAACAGGTTTTGTTGAAGGAAGACAAATATTGGATGGTTTACTGGTTTCTCAGGAGGTGATACATTCACTAAACCAAAATAAGCAGAGGGGAATGATGATAAAGCTTGACCTCTCAAATGCCTATGATCGCCTAAGCTGGAGATACCTCTGTGTAGTATTGGAAGCGTATGGTTTTGAAAAACGATGGATTGAATGGATATTTAGAATGATCTCAACCCCAATTTTTTCAATTCTGGTGAATGGAAACCCAACAAGGACGTTTAACGCCTCAAGGGGTATAAGGCAAGGTGATCCAATATCACCTTTTCTCTTTATTTTAGCAGCATAAGGACTTGGGAGAATTATTAAAAGAGAGACTAGGAAAAAAAAGATCAGAGGATTAAAGCCTTGGGGAAACAATCTAGCTATAACTCATCAACAATTTTTTGATGACATAATGTTATTTGGGGAAGTCAGTCTCAGAGAGGTAAGGGTGATCAAGTAAATCATGGAAGTTTTCACGGAAGCATCAGGAATGGAGATTAACAAGGAAAAATCATGCACATTTATTTTCAACACCCCGGAGGCTATCAAAGCTCATCTCACTAGAACCTTGGGTTTCAAACAGTGGGAATTACCTACTAAGTATCTAGGCAATCAGCTGGACATACATCCCACTCGCATGAAAAATTGGCAGGGAGTTATTGATAAAATCAACAGGCGGCTGACAAACTGGTCCTTCAGATCTCTAAATATTGCCAGTCGAATAGTCTTGCTAAAGTTTGTCCTTCAATCAATCCCCATATACTCGTTGTCCATTAGAGCAGCTTCGAAAGGCGTCTGCTCAAAATTAAGGGAGATATTTGGGAAGTTTGTCTGGGGAGGTCCGAAACAACAGAGGAAATGGGCCCTCGTTTCGTGGGCAAATTTGACCCAAAGGAAGGAAGAGGGAGGATTGGGGGTGCGAGATCCGGAAATTCTCAACAAGGTTTTAGGCACAAAATTATGGTGGAGATGGCTGCAAGGCGGAAAAGATGTATGGAAAAAATATGGGAATGTAAATATAATATGCCAGAACAAATAGCTGATAAATTAAGAATCGATGAAACGCCAAAAGGGTCATCTATATGGAATCTAGCAAGTCAGAATAGGGATATGATCAACCAGTATGCATTCTGGGAGATCCGTGGAGGAACTAATGTAAAATTCTGGGAGGATGGGTGGCAGCAAAAAGGAAAAATGGAAGAAATACAAACCCTTCAAGAGATCCAACAGAGAGCGCAAAGGGCAGGGATGGAAAAAGTAAGGGACTATTGGACGGATGAGGAAAGCAGTAACATATGGAGGACATGGAGGAAACCAGGAGAATGGTGTGAGAACATAAACACAGAATTAGAAATACTTACCTCAAAGAAATGGACCTCAGAAAGATAAAAAACAGGACAGGGGAGGACATCCTAAGATGGGGCAGATCGATGAAAGGAGCATACATAGTAAAAGAGGCCTACTACTTGACAACAAGGCAATAACGGGAAGAGGGAGGTTTAGACTGGAGGAAGATTTGGGAAGGAAAATGGTGGCCAAAGATCACAATTTTCGCCTGGTTGGTCAGCAGAGGAAGGATTCTAACCTGGGACAAAATCCTAAAGAGAGGGTACCAAGGACCATCAAGATGTAGTCTATGCAATAGTGAAGCAGAAAATCAAGAACACCTCTTAAATACTTTCCCCTATGCAGAAAGTGTCTGGGAGAAGATCAGATCATTATTTGGAAGGACTATGAGAGACCCCAATAATATTCGAAATACCATAGTTCAATGGGGTTTGGGCCAATTCCATAGCAAAGTTGTTAGAAGAATATGGAACTTATCAGTAGGCTTTGTGATTTGGATTCTATGGAAGGAACGCAACAGAAGAATATTTAGGAGGCAAAGCAGTAGACTAGAGAAAGTTTGGGAGGAAGTAAACAAAGCAATCAAAGAAACTGTGTTATCAGAAAAGTGGGATGAGGAAGACTGGAAGATGGATCAATCTGAAGGAAGAATAGCCACAATGCTGAACTTAGAATTTAGTATGATTTATGCCAGAAGAGAAAAGAAAATTAATCCCCAAGCTCAAAGTCCCAATCAATTCAGATACCCAGGGATACACTCCATCAAATTGAACTTCGATGGAGCGTCGAAAGGGAACCCAGGCCCGACAGGTTTAGGAGGCATCTTCCGTGATGGACAAGGCAGAACCAGATGGGTCTACGCGGAGTGGGGAGGCGAGATGACGAATAATGAGGTAGAACTCTGGGCGATCCATCAGGGCCTGAGAATAGCAGTCAGAAACAGTTATATGAACCTGGAAATTGAAGGGGACTCGCAGATCACGATTGGGATGTTGCGTAAACTCAAAGATGGGCAGAGTTGGGACAAAGTAGCCAAAAGCTGGAGGACAACATCCATCATCAAAGACATAGAGGAATTACTAAATAGGATTGATTACAAGATAATCAACCACGTCCGACGAAATGGAAACAAGGCTGCGGATTTCCTGGCAAATTGGGGAAGCAAAGAAGCAAACAGCAGCCTCGACAGAAGTTGGACCTCGTTAGAAAGGGACCATAGTTGGGAAGGTCTCAAAACAATAATTGACCAAGACCATAATGAAGCAACAACGGCACGATCTGGAGAAAACTGATTACCCGATTGGGATGCGTGACGTGGAGAAGGAAGGAATGATGTATCGACGGCGGTCGAAGCAGGCGAGTGCAGGAAGGTATCAAGGCATTATTGCCACAGGTGAATGGTGCGGCGGGTTGGTAAGTGGAGCAGCACGGCAGGACAGTGGACGGGACAGGAGGGCAGAGACGAGGTGGAGAAATGATGGCGCAGGGATCCGGAATAGAACACAGCGCCAAAACATAAAGAGGACAGGCATGCAGAGGAGCAGGTTAACGAAGCAAGGGTGGCGAGCTAGCCCGAGAGAGAAGGACCCCAGTGGAAACCGTCTTGGTTACGCAGAGTGGAGCCACAGCGCCAAGGAGACGAGCAGCTCTATAAACCGAGTGGGAGGTGAGTGGAACCGGAGAAAAAAGGAAAATATGGAAGCTGAGGGAAGCCGGAAAGCTCAGCGCTGGATGCAGAGTAGCGGAATGGAGGATGACTAGAGCAGGAAAGACGAGGACAGAAAGGGTAAGTAGAAGATGGAGGACTGCATGCCACAGGGCATCCCTGTGTATGAAGTCTCGGAAGGGGAGAGTGAGGATATGATGGTGGGTCGGGAGGATTATGTGCAGGAGGTAAGGCGAAAGGGCTAGAACAAACCAGTGACCGGGAGCGGCGAAGATGAAGGAGGGAGCCCGTCAAACGACGCAGGAAGGGGCAGGGGACGGAACAGGAGAGGGAGAGGCCGTAGGGGTAGAGGAGGCCGGAGAGGGCGAGATGTGGCGGCAGGTCGCAGCTGACGAGGACGGCAGTGTAGCCCCAGCAAGGATGAGGAAACTGAGACAGGGACGCGAGAAGGGACCCAACAGACCAGGTAGACCATTGGAAACAGAGTATGGATAGCAGAGAAGGAGTATAGGGAGAAATCAAATCCAAAAATCAAAAGAATTATTGAGCATTGGGAGGAAGAAGCCATCCAGGCCCAGTCAGAGGATGAGATGGAAGATTGGATTGACCTCCTGCCTGACCCAGGGCACACCAGAGGAAGAATGACGCTTTACAAACAGTCCCTGCATTTGTACTGGGTTATGAAAAGGCTCATGACTAAAGCCATGGAACAGGTAGCAATGGAGATGGCCGAACTGTCTCAGGGTATCCCGAATTTGAAAAAACAATTGAAGAACATAGTAATCACTTTGCTGATGCAAGATAAACGACTGGAGGACCTGCAGCAGCAACTTGAGGCAAGCGGGGTGCTGGTCAAGAAGGAGAAAAAACAGTAAGAGAATCCAGAGGACCAGTAATTCAAGGCATGTCCATGATGAATTTAGGAATTGTCATTTTCTGTTTCTGTTTTAGCCATGCTTGACTCTTCTGTTTATATATATATGCAGTTGTATGTAGGTAGTAATAGGAATATAGATAAAGTGTATATGGCATGGAAAGACAAGCTGAAAAAATTCTATTTTTGGGCAGTTGTGAAAAACTACCGGTGGTCAATAAACCCGGTTTCCCTCCGGGGCGGGTTGAGACCACCCTAGCTATGTAATGTTTCTTTTTGGATAATAGAATATGGCACCACTCAACTTACAAAAAAAAAATAAAGGAAACCCCTCAAAAGCAAGATATAACTCAAAAATAGGTAGAAAAGCCTCAACCTTCTTTCATCATTCTTTCTTTTTTATCAAGTAAGAGTCAGACCTTCTATTAAACTTAGTCAAATATACATAATTTACAAGGAGCCACCCACTCTGCGAGAGTTCACTAGTCAGTCGGGTAGTCCAAACCACACCAATCTCCCAAAACTAAGAGAACCTAAACCAAAAAACTAGGGAGAACCTTCAAACAAAGTACAAGGAGAAAAGTAAACCTTGGAACCATAAGAGGTCCCACCATAATTCAAACTGAAAACTGACAAACTGACAACCTGACAAACAAACATATAGACCCGAAAGAAGTTAAAGCATAACACTCTAAATATTTTTTGGGTTTGACAAAAGCGCACACACAATCGCCACCATTGATCCACTGATTAAGATACAATGGCCATCATGGATATCGGAAGGACAATAAGCACGAGAGTTAACAATTTAGGTTGGTCATCACTTAAGTTCTTAGTATCTATTCCATCTTCTATATTTAGTTCTTTTATAACTTAACTTCTATACATATCCTTTTTCACCAATCTTGTTAGAGGAGCATAAATTTTAACTTTTATAGCTCATTTTGAATGTTGAAAGAAGGTTGAAAAAGACTTTCAGAATCAGCATAGGTTATCGATAGCTAGGGTTGGAGTTGAAGACAGGGTTTTTGATTCAGGGTACTATGGCGGGGAGTGCAGGGGGAGTGTTGCTCCCTCCTATAGCGAGGTAGTCATAGGAGGAAGTTAGAACGTGGGAAAGAAACATTGCAAAAAACTATTGGACAAGATCTCAAAAACTTGAAGTCAGGGAACATCTGGAAGAAGTGAAGATCAGGATCAAGAAAAGGATCAACAGGAAATGAGAAAAGGAAAGGAGAATGGAGGCAGTAGTGAAAAACTAGCTTCCAGAAAGACTACGGGAGTCTGTAAGCCCAAATCAGTCATTATTACTTGGGTTGTATTAAGCAACCCAACGATACAAGCCCATAGATATCATATGATGGAGCATGCAATTATATGCAAGTTCATGGGGCTATGGCCAACAAAAAAGGCTTTACATGTCTGGATAAGGAGCCATTGGAAACCAAACGGGGAAATACATTTACGTCTGGGATCTAAGGGTTTTTTCACAATTGTGTTTGCAAGCCTAGAAGACAAAGGCAGAGTGTTTGAAGGGGGACCCTATTTCTACGTTGCAGAAGGATTTTACATGTAGCCATGGATAATGAACTTTGTCCTAGAACATGAAACATTCACTTTGGTACCGGTTTGGATCAGACTATATTCCCTTACTATGGATTATTGGTTGCCAAAATATTTGAAAACCATAGGCAACAAGCTGGGGCATTTTGTAGAAATCTTAGAGGCAAATCTGAAAGGAAGATATACCTCCTTTTCCTGAATATGCATGGAAATGGATCTATCTGGATCCCTGCTGGAAGCGATCATTTTAGAAGTATATGATGAAGAATGGGTGCATATAGTGGACTATGAGCACATACCATTTATATGCCGCAAATGCCATGAACATGAGCATCTATATAAAGACTTCCCTACAATCAATAGGGAAGGTAATAAAAAACCACTGTCGAGAGAGATCACGAGGGTTTCACCAAAGTTGGGAGTAAAGAAAAAGGAGGAAAGTGTCCACACAAGAAGGAAAACAAGGACAAACACATAAGACAAAATAGTTTCAAGATCCTGAAGGAAGAAGAAGGGAACAAGGAGACAGTCCAAGACATGGAGAATGTAATAAAAGAGAAAGATAGGGTATCTGATATGGAGGATATCATAGTAGACAACCAGAAAAAGGATGATCTACCAAGCCTGATGAAGATCGGTAG
>APFE031384700.1:219109-238278 GCA_000404065.3 Pinus taeda | reverse complement strand
ATGGAAGTGAGAAGCTTGATCTTATCTGCTAGATTTTGAGGTCCATAAACATTTGTAATCATGTATGTCTCCTTGTCCCCTACAGGTTGCAAAATCAGTGAAAGGTAGTTCCTAGATGCTTCAACATCCAGAATTCCCAATTTTTGGGGGTCCCACAAAGTGAGAATCCCCCCAACCGAATGATCTGCCTTGACCTCTAAATACCCATAATTGAATAACCACTTATTATGAATATCTCTTATTTTTTCCAACGAACATTTTGTCTCCTGAATAAAAGCCATGTTTTGTTTTTCTTCTTTCATTCTTGTTACTAAGATTTCTTTGTTTCCTTCTATTACCTATTCCTCTAATGTTCCAGGTTGTGAACTTCATTAAGAAAGATTAGTAAAGGAATAATTGGCAAGATATTTCATCTTACCTGAGTTGATCAATAGTTTTCCACATTCGCTCAGTAGTTCATTTTGCCTCTTTCTTCCTCATTTTTGGCCTGAGTTCTTTGGAGATTGGGCTTGAGGATTCTCCACCATCTTGAGCCCACTTGGCTCTTAGCTTCCATGGTTTCTTTTGACTCACACTCCCTTCGCTTGTGACCTCCAGAGAAAGAGATTTTGTACTCTATCATAATCCTCTTTTGGTAGGGAGTCCACTCCTAACTCTTTACCTTGTTCTAGAAATTTCTCTAGATCCATATTTTCCTTATCCAGAATCTCCAATGATTCATGGTCCTCTATTCCTGCTTCACTTGGGGTGATCTCCTGGTCCCTACTGATCTCCATCATGCTTGGTAGATCATCCTTTTACTAGTTTTCTACTGTGATATCCTCCATATCAGCTACCATATCCTGCTCTTTTATTACATTCTCCATGTCTTGGACTGTCTCCTTATTCCCTTCTTCTTCCTCCAATATCTTGAAATTGTTTTGTCTTATGTGTTTGTCCTCATTTGCCTTCTTATGTGGACGTTTTCCTCCTTTTCCTTTACTCCCAACTTTGGTGAAACCCTCATGATCTCTCTTGACAGTGGTTTTTTTATTATCTTCCATGTTGATTGTAGGGCAGTCTCTATATAGATGCCCATGTTCATGGAATTTGTAGCATCTAAATTTTATGTGCTCATAGTCCACTGTTTGTACCCATTATTCATCATATACTTCTAAAATGGTCACTTCCGATAGGGCTCCAGATAGATCCATTTCCACGCATATTCGAGCAAAGGAGGTATATCTTCCTTTCATATTTGCCTCTGAGATTTTTAGAAAATGCCCCAGCTTGTTGCCTATGGTTTTCAAAGACTCTAGAAACCAATAATCCATAGGAAGGGAATATAGTTTGATTCAAACCAGTACTGAAGTGAATGTTTCACGTTCGGGGACAAAGTTCATCATCCATGGCCGCATGTAGAGTCCTACTGCAGTGTAGAAATAGGGTCACCCTTCAAACACTCTATCTTTGTCTTTTAGGCTTATGAACACAACTGTGAGAAAAAACTTAGATCCCGGATGTAAATGTATTTCCCCCTTTAGTTTCTAATGGCTCCTTATCCAGACATGTAAGCCTTTTTCGTTGGCCATAACCCCATGAACTTGCATATAATTGCATGCTCCGTCATATGATCTCTATGAGCTTGTATTACTGGGTTTCTTAATACAACCCGAGGAATAATGCCTGATTTGGGCTTGCAGGCTCCCGTAGTGTTTCTGGAAGCCAATTTTTCACTACTGCCTCCAATATCCTTTCCTTTTCTCATTTCCTGTTGATCCCCTTCTTGATCCTAATCTTCGCTTCTTCTAGATGTTCCTTGACCTCTAGTTTATGAAATTTTGTCCAATGGTTCTTTGAAATGTTTCTTTCCCACATTTTGACTTCCTCTTGTGACTACTTGGTCGTAGGAGGGAGCAACACTCCCCCCTGCACTCCCTGCCATGGTACCCTGAATCCAAAACCCTGTCTTCAACTCCAACCCTAGCTACTGATAACCTATGTTGATTTTGAAAGTCCTTTTCAACCTTCTTTCAACATTCAAAATGAACTAGAAAAGTTAAAATTTATGCTCCTCTAATTGAATTTGTGAAAAAGGATATGTATACAAGTTAAGTTATAAAAGCACTAAATATAGAAGAGGGAATAGATACTGTGAACTTAAGTGATGACAAACCTAAATTGTTATTTGGACTTGAAGTTGAAGGAAAGTCACAAGATGGTAATGTTCCACCATTTTATGTTAGTCTTAACATTCATGATTTCATTCTTCACAATGCTATACAGGATTTTGGTGCTTCACATAATCTCATGCCTAGAGTGATTATGGAGAAACTTGGATTAGATATAAGAAGACCATATAATGACCTTTTCTCTTTTGATTCAAGCAAAGTAAGATGATTAGGTTTAATTAAGATTTATGTGTAACCTTTGTCCAAATCCTAAAAAAGAGTTTAGTCATGGATATTGTTGTGGCTGATATACCTCCTAAATATGGATTTCTCTTGTCAAGATATTGGTGAGAAGAGTTGTAGGGTACCTTGTAGATGGACATGACATATGCATATATTCCTATCTTTATGAAACAAAGGAGGTTTTACAAGGAGACTTTGATTAAATATATGGTGAGAAACCATCCAATAACTACCCACTGTATTATGTACATTCAGATATGGATTCTTTTATTTTATATAATGATATATGTCTAGAGGAAGAAGTGTCACATATGGAAAGTCAATCAATCAAAACAAAGGGTGTGAAATTAAAGACTGAAATAGAATATGATAAGGATCAAATCCTTTGGCATCTGGATTTTGACGGGGCAGTCAGTAAGGAAGGATTTGGTCTGGTGTATGGATTTTAGACAAAAACACAATTATATCAAGGACATATTCCTACAAGATCAATTTCCAATGTACCAACAATGTATCTGAGTATGAGGCACTCATTTCGGGGTTGCAGTTACTGAAGATATTAGGAGCTAAAATAATTTCAATTCATGGTGATTCAAAACTCATCATAAATCAAATCAAAGGTGAGTATTCAGCTAAACATCCTAGGTTGAAGGCATATAGAAATTTTGTCTTAGATTTTTTGTCGTGTTTGGCCACCTTAGCAGGTACATGTAAGATCACTTTCCACCCAAATAAAAAATATGATATTGAGGTGAAACATAGACCTGTTGTCCTAGATAACATAAGGTCCTGTCAAGTGTTTGACAATGACAAACAATTAGAAAAGATTTTACAGTTAAACGGAGACTTTGACAATTTGCATATTGATATTGAAAATACTAGATATCATTTTTGGGATTCAACTGCGTTAATTAAGTCATTCATCTATGACCATTTCCATGAGAGGTAGTTGTAACTGACTAATTTCTCATGAGTTTTCAATATCCCACTTAGCACTCATGGGAGTGGAGAATTGGGATTGAAACTAGTGAAATGATTCATTTCACTAATTTCAATCCCAATTCTCCACTCCCATGAGCATCACCTGATGCAATGAGTGCTAAGTGGGCTATTCACTAGTTTCAATCCCACTTCTTCACCCCTGTGAGCATCACCTGATGTGATGAGTGCTAAGTGGACTATTCAAGAATCATGAGAAATTATTTAGTTACGACTATCTCTCATGGAAATGGTCATAGATGAATGACTTAACACAGTTGAATCCCAAAAGTGATATCTAATATAATGCACTGTGAAAACCCCTCAATACTTAAATTCAAAAGATTTAAGGGAACTCTACTTTAATGGTTCATGAGGAAAAATACTTGCTATGATTTTGCAAATGGGGTAGCAAGCTAAGTGGGCTTGATTGTGGGGAAAACTCCATATTTAAGCACGCTTGAGCTAGAGGCGATCTGGGATGGGTAACCTCCCGGGAAGTCTTGGTTACCGGGTGCAAGCACCGAAAGTGTTAATTGATGTTATGTGATTATTTTCACTAGTTTCAATCCCACTTCTTCATCCCTATGAGCATCACCCGATGAAATGAGTGCTAAGTGGACTATTCAAAAATCATGAGAAATTAGTTAGTTACGACTACCTCTCATGGAAATGGTCATAGATGAATGACTTACTTAATGCAATTGAATCCCAAAAATGATATCTAATATAATGCACTTTGAAATCCCCTCAATAGAAAATATTGTTAAAGATGATGGGAAACAAGTTATTTTGGATTAAACCCGTGAGACTGTTGATACAGATGAAGCAGAACTTGAAGTCTTACAGTTAAAAGATAATGTAATACCAAGAGATCTGGTACCACTTGAAGAACTATTTGATTTTAGTGATGTGGCTCAAAAGCCCAAAATTCAACCTATGGGAGCCGAAGTTGAGGATTGTAACATAGGGACTGAAGATAATCCAAAGATTGTGGATCTTTCTTAGTCCTTTCCCTAGGAAGAAAAAAAATACATTGATTTATTGAAAGATGTTTTTGCATGGGGATACAAATATTTAAAGTCCTATGATACCAACACAATTCAAGATACTATTCCCATCAAAGAGGGCCGAAAACCTTTCAAATAAAGATTAAGAAGGGTGAATCCTATTATGTTACCTTTAATTGAAAACGAGGTAAGGAAGATTTTTGTTGCCAAGATTATTGTACCTTTGATATTTTATAAATGGCTATCAAATCTAGTACTAGTGAGGAAACATACTAGAGAAATAAGATTATGTGTGGTCTGAAACCTTAACAAAGTCTCTCTCAAAGATAATTATCCTTTACGGAAAATGGATTATGTTCTACAAAGGTTAGTTGGTTATAGAATAATTTCATTTCTTGATGGTTTTTGAGGTTACAACCAAATTTTGGTGTGTCCAAATGATCAAGACAAAACAACCTTCACTACACCATGGGGAACTTTCATGTATGTGAAGATGCCCTTTGGGATTATGAATGCAAGAGCAACTTTTCAGAGAGAAAAGGATATTACTTTTGCAGATGAGAAGGACATATTTATTGTGATATATCTAGATGACATCATTATGTTTTTCAAAAAATATGAAGATCATTTGTTTCATTTAAAAATAATCCTTGAGAAATGTAGGAAATTTGGTATTTCCTTGAATCCTAAAATGTCTTTGTTTGGTTTGGAATAAAGTAAACTTCTAGGTGATGTAATTTCCAAAAATCGTATCCGAATTGACCCAAGTAGAAATGAAGCTATCATGAAAATTGATCCCCCAAGAAACAAAAAGGAAGTACAATCTTTCGTTGGTAGAATTAATTTCTTGAGGAGGTTTATCCCTAATCTATCTAAAATTTTAAGAGCTATCACCAACATGTTGAGAAAGAACAATGAAATAAAATGGAATGCTGAAGTTAAAATATCATTTAGTGAGGTAAAGGAAACCTTTCCTTGTGCTCCTGTTTTGATTAGCCCTAATTACACCAAAGATTTCATTATTTTTTCCTTTGCTTCAGAACATACTATTGCTGCAGTATTATTATAGAAAAACAAGGAGAGCCATGAGCAACTTATAGGCATTTTCAGCGAAGGATTAAGAGATGCTTCTTTGAAATATAATATCATGGAAAAGAAAGATTTTTCTTTAATAAAGGCATTGAAATATTTTAGAGTGTTTATATTACATTCTCACATAATTGCTTTTGTTGCAAGTGTAGTAATAAAGGACATCCTTACTCAAACTGATCTAGATGGAAAAAGAGGTAAATGGATAGCAATAATTTTGGAGTATGACATTGAAATAAAGCTTACAAAACATATCAAAGGTCAAGGATTAGCCAAATAATGGATGAATCAAATTTTCATGCATTATATATCAATTTTGTAGCATCTCTTAATGGATAGGAGAAGTTGACAACTCCATGGGTATCAGAAAATTTTGTTACTTCTCCCTGGTACACAAATGTTGTTTATGTCTTGCAGAATTTACAAGCTCCACCTAGTCTGACAAAAACCAAGGCATGTTTTCTCAAACTAAAAGCTGTAAAGTTTTGCATTTTAGATCAAGATTTATATTGGAAGGATGCTGGAGGAATTTTACTAAATCTTTTGTTGAAAGATGAAGCAGATAAGGTAATGGAAGAATTTCATAAAGGTGACTATGGAGGACATATTTACTGGAACACCACAACAAACAAAATCCTGAGAGCTAGTTTTTCCTGACTTACTTTTTTTGTTGATATTCATAAAAATATTTCAACTTGTCATCAATGTCATATTTTTAAAGGCAAAAGAAAAATCTTACCTCTGCCTTTGAAGCCCATTTTAGTAGATATGCCTTTCCAATAATGGGGTTTACATTTTATAGGAGAAATTCATCCTAGTTATTCAACCCAACACAAGTGGATTCTAACAACTACAATTACTTCACCAAATGGATAGAAGAAGTCCCAACTAGGCATGCTAGAATCTCGATAATCATCCAATTCATGGAAGGTAATATTCTTTCTAGATTTGGATGTCCCTATAAAATTATCACAGACAATTCTGCTACTTTTAAATCTAAAAATATGGTTTAGTTCTGTAGCAAATATCATATAGTATTAGGACATTCTATTGCCTATTATCCACTAGGAAATGGGTTAACATAATCTTCTTATAAGATCCTAGTTAACATCATAAAGAAGTTACTACAGGAAAATAAGAAATACTGGCGCAAGAAATTGATAAATTCTCTGTGGGGTGATAGGATAAACATAAAGAATTCAATTGGAATGTCAGCTTTCCAATTGGTTTATGGAATAGATATAGTTTTTCCTACTTCCCTGGGAATTCTAGTAGTAAAGTTGTTGTTGAAAATAGAAGTAGAACCTATGATGCACAAAGAAATACCAGCTAAATGATACATATTCAGCAAATTAGAGAAGAAGTATACAACAATACACAAATGATTCAAGATAAGATCAAAATAATTCATGATAGGAGAGTCAAAGAAGGTGATTTCTAGCTCAATGACATTGTTTTAAATGGGATTCCAGAAATGAGGAGAAGGGAAAACATGGAAAGTTATATAGTTTATGGAAAGTCCCTTACAAGATTGGAGCTTTCCATGGAACCAATACATTTCTATTAGAATATCTGACTAGAGAAACACTGCCAAGAGGACCTATTAATGGCAAGTTTCTTAAGCACTACTTCAGCTATGTTCAGTTGATCACAAAAAACAACAGTGTATATATCATTTTATTATTTCAAGTAATGAAGGTGGGTGGATGTTATCAGAAATTGAAGCCCATAGTGAAGGCCATAAGTTTCAAATGAATTATTACTATATGTATGATTTTTTAGTTTAAACAGGTTAGTCCCATTTGTTTCATGATAAAATAAATTCCCAATGGAGAAGGCTATTGATATACGATGTTCTTGACACCTCAGAGGGAGGATGTCATCCCCATTAGATCCATTGTTAGGGTTCTATAAATATAGTAGTCCAATATGGTTACTTAGCCATTTATACTAGAGTGATATTGTAAGAAATTAATTTTCATTTAAAATTGTTTAGCCTATAAAAAGAAAAATAGAAAAAGAAAAATAAGAATTAAAGTGGAAAAAGAAAAACAAATATAAATATAAATAAAACCTTTTAGGGCACGCTAGTCTAAATTTCACCAAATTATTTATTTTAAAAGTTTTGGTTTTAACTAATTTTGATGAGAAACAACATTTTGTCGTTTACCATAAAATTTGTACATCTATCATCAACAACGATTTTCCACACCTGGACTAATGACGTGGGACAATGTTTGAACCCCCACAATCCTTCGAGACTAAATGGAGTTTTGGGGGGGGGGGGGTGGGTGGAATTGGTTTCTAAATACACCGATCTAACTAAATGTCCATCTTGTAAGATTTTTGTGCGGTTCCTTCCCAATACATCTTACCACCCCCTCGAAAACTGTCATCCCATGCTTCCTTCCACCCATTAACCCCTGCGCCATTTGGTCATGCCAATTGTTGATTCATCCTACCATCCACGCCACCTCCCCTTCATGTCATTTTATTGTTACCATTCAAATCACCCACCAACAGTAATTAAATGTTGGAAAATTAATTTGTCATGCAAATATATGCATTCCTAATTAATACCCCGCTCAAAAAATAATAAAAGTTCTGTTGTAACCCCCGTGAATCCTCCTATAAGAATCTTTCATTAACCTACAAATTTTCCCTTTCGACAGTTATTTAAATTGCACAAGTCTACCTTGAATTGTTTTGAACTTACCAATGCCATCTACAATCCCATTCACCTCTGCAATTTCAGTCATAAAATAATCGGGTAACGTCGCTCCTTCAATGTTCCTTTGAAATTAAAATGTCATCGCATAAGGGAAAAGGAAAAATGTTTGAGCAAATCTTGATTATCCCCCTTGTCCTAGATTTAGATAGAACTCTCTTGATTTATACCCATTACAAGATAGTTGAGGCCCAATGCGAATTTGATCTATATGAGCTCCATAATTGGGAAAAACAAAAATATCTAGACCAAAGTGATGAATTAAGTATCTGGGAATTATTTCTTCACCAATTTACCTTTCCTTAAACCCATATTTTCTTAGAATTTTGTACTTGGTGTCATCTCAAGTACCTCCTTAGTCAAAAAGCAGTAATTTCCCCAAAAAATGAAGTCATGTTTTCCATTTCCCTGGAAAGCATTTGTCAAGATCTCCAAATAAATCCTCTGGCCTCTCTGCACCCATTTTTCACTGATGCACTCATGGATGTATATAGAAAAACCTATGTTTCCCGAACTGGCCCATATTTTTGAAGGTTTCTTACGTTAGAATTTCGAATTTCCAAGAACAAATCCCCCATACTTTGCTTCTATCTTCCCATAGATGTCTAGACAAGTCATTTATATGGTTACTTGTTTATTCGACTATCTTACAAACCAGTGGGTAGATGAGGTAGTATTAGGTTTTTTATCAGTATTTTCAGGTGGTCAAAATCCTTCAATTCTTTTCAATTGCAGCAGTTCTTATCATATGTTATACATGAAAAGTTTCTCAATTCTAAAGTTGAAGGGGTGTTCGAACACCAATCAATTTTAGTATAGCTCATGTTATTTTACTAGATAGACAGGTTCAATTTTCAGTTGTAGAAGATGGATGACCAAGGAAATCCATTATCAATCATTCATTAGAATTATTTAGTCAGAAGAAATTTATAAGATTATTCATTCACTTATTTTGTGGATAATTTTCTACATACATCCTTTTGTTTACTCAACAATGATGTTATATCAAGGCTTTGACCAGAGACCAAGAAAGTTGTACATATATCAGAGAAATCAAAAGTTTGAGATCGGTATTTATACTAGAACTACATATTGGATGGGATCTTCCCCCCATAGATTACTAGTGTTTGTGCGAGTGAGAATTGTTTCTCTCGAATACATCATACAAATTCTTAACATGGATGATTTGAACTTTGTCTCAAACAAGAAGAAAGCACAGTTTAAGTTAAAGGAAAATGTAGGGACCTATATCGTAAGTACTAGAGCAGCAACAAAGGAAGAGGAAGGAATCTTAAAGAAGATTAAATTTAAACCAATCTTCACATGGTCTTATGATCCTTTAGGGATAATATCAAAGTTGAGATTTGAGCAGAAGAGCACTCCATATGCACATACACTTAGGCCATAGATAGAGCAGTATGATAATAAGGAGAAGTGGAGAGAGAACACATTACAGGAGGCTAAAGAGTAGTTACCCAGTCAATTATCTATACAAACTCTTATCCCAAAAGACAAAGAAATCAAGAGACTGAGGGAAAGTATGTCCCCTACAGATTCAGAAAATCAGGGTGTAGATTTTGCATGTTCAAGAGAAGAAATAAGAATCCAAAGACCCCTACTAAGCTTGATAGTAAGAATGATCCCTAAGAAATAACTATTTAAGAATAATCCTTAGAAGAAAAGGATTCACAAGAGAAAAATACCATGGCTTTGACAAGAATCCCTATGACTCCATTCACATATGTTGAGGAGGCAACTGAGTCTCCTATCTTTTCTACCTCTCAGATTCCAATAAAACAAACTATTTTTACAATGAATTAGGAGATCAAGTTGAGGAATGAAGCTTTAAAAGATTCAACATATTCAGAGTTTTGGAAACAAACTGCCACCACCCAACAAAGGTTGTTATCTGCATTTGACACAGAAAAATGGCATTCCAAATGGCCTTTTTCGAACCTACAGTGACAACCCCCAGAAGTGTTGAAGGTTATAAGGCCTCAATATTTTCTTTTGATACCAATAAGGTTCATGCAATCGATGAAATTGATTTACATAAGAAATAAGGTGAGATGATTTACTCAACACTAACCACCTCAGCCATTGCTGCATATAATTTGCAGACCTCTTTAAATGATATGCACACACATTTGAAGATTGAAAGAATGTCTTCTCTGTCCAAAGCCATAGGAATTAAAAATTTAGAAGATTTAATTATCATACTATCATATGATCTCACTGATATCAAGAAATCTAAGGATATAATTAAGAACAAAAATGCAGATGTTCAATCCCTCAGGATACAATTTAAGCTCCCAACTACAAAACACCCTCAGGCCAAGAAAGTGACTAGTCTAGAGATGAAGAAAGAAAAATTGTTCAAAATAATAGTGGAACAAACGAATCTTAAATTATCTCAATAGATTCAAAAGTATGAGGACCAATTTCTCATAATTTAGAGGTTAGCAGAAACCAAATGTAACATTTGGCATAATATAAATGTAAATGTTATAAAAAAATTTCCATCCACTCAAATTATTTTTGAACAAGAAGAACTGGTACAAAGTGTTAAAGAAGAAATTGAAAAAACTAAAGTTGATATCAAGAACAAGCTAGTAGAAGCACATAAAATTGTAAGGATGTTAAACTCCAAGACTAGAGATGAACTTGACGTGCTCAATATTCAAGTAATGACAGAGACAGTAATGGAAGTCAAAAGAGTATTGACCAAGAAAAATCTTATGGTGTATTTAGAAAATAAGTGCAAAGGATTAGAGCTATAGGTCATAGGATTTAACATAAAATTTTCTTTGTTGTAGGAGAAAGGACTTCCAACATTAAGGAATTCTAATGGAAAATTTATTCCATTAGAAATTTATCAGGATCAATTATGAAACATAGTTGCAGATGCGTCTAAATTTGCAAAAGGAAAAGGAACTATCATTGGAGAATCTTTCTTGGAAGGCCTACAATCTTATCTCAACATTCAACATGAGATTCATCATCTATTTTTGAACAAGCCAACATTCCAGAGCTACACAGAGGTAGGTGAAAGATTCATAAACATGGTAAATTTTTCTATCCTAGGTGGAGGGAGATGGGACCAATTACTGGAGTTGGTCGAATGAGCACAAATAAAAAACCTACAATTTTGAAAACAAGACAAATAGAAGGAGATGGAAAATAGCTACAATCAGCAACAAATTTCCTTCAAATATTCAATAGAAAAGTTGAATTTGTCCAGATTTTCTATCACTTAGTACTATTTTAGAAATATCTACATGTTTTTAGTAGATATTATTTTGTAATAAGTTTTATATGAAGCCCAAATTTATTCGAGACAAAGTCTATAAATATTTTGTAATAAGACTTAGTAAGGGTTGGGTTATGAAATAAGAAAATATTTCTTTGTAATTGTACGTAGTAAAATACATTTAAAGTAATCAAGTCAATAATGCAAAGGCAGTTTAGTTTTAGGATTCTTGTCTCAAGAAAATGGTGATGTTTGCCTCTTTGTAAATTTGCTTCCTTTCAAGTTTCACATGAATGTTTCCCTTCCTAAATTGTTTACAAGAAGATTAAGTGTTGAATTTACTTTCAATACTCTGCTCTAGCTTTTTAAACAATCTCAATGTTTTCTTTCCGATGTTAAGTATATAATTCATCCATGTATCCTCTATATTTAATTGATCTTAATTCTCATTCATCTCATTCACACCAAAACAACGCTATGAGATCAAGGAGTTTGCCTACCTCGCCCTATTTTCTCCTCCTCTGTTTATTTTAATTGATTACTAAATACCTTATGAATCCATGCCCAATGGACTTCTTTTCCATTTTACAACCAAAAATTTAAAAAATATATCTTTTCCTTCCATACCTAGCCTAAATTGTAAAATTTAGAATTAAAAATCATATAGAGAGAGCCCTCTTTGAAGCTGGAAGGGCTATATCCCAGCTTTGAAAGTGGTTTGTGGTTACCTCTGTAGTTTCCTTTTCAGCCTAGGAAAACTACAAAGTGCTAATAGTTATCACATCAACCATCCTACTCTTTACCACTGTCGCAACCCAAGAATCCTTTTGCAACTTTATATCAAGGGGCTCAATCCATATAGTCTCATGTTGTTGTCATCTTGTTGTTTTAGCTCCTTATTTATTCTATGCTTATCTAAATTCCTATTATTAAATGCTTTCTCTATCACAAGTACTTCTATTAAAACTATATGCTACTTAGATGCTCTGCAAAACTCTATATGCTACACATTGAACTTTTTTCTTGGTTATAATAGATGCTCTCATGTCCTTATTTTCCTACTATTTGATTTCTTTTTATTGCTACTAATTATTTCTAATGTGTTATTGAATTATCAAATTTTTTGTATAAAGAATGGTTGGGTTGATTGCTTGTTTCTTATTATTGAATTCTTAGAGTCTGCAATTAAATTTATGAAGGTTAACTTTAACTTAACTAACACATACTAATTTTTTTCTTTCAAACTAGGCTTTCCAAAATAAGTGTCAATTTGATATCAAATAATGTTAGCAAGATGTTGATCTCATCAACTAGACATTAATTTCATTGACAAAGGTAGAGAAGATAACTATCATGAACAAGTCTCATGTTTCACCCTCCCTTGACTTATGACTCTAATGATTGAGTGAAAGAATCAATCCATATCATAACTACGACTTGAATCAACTATGATTAATAAATGTTTATTGCATAGTATTTATTTCATTAATTATAGTTTCAATAGATTTATTAGAATAAAACACATCAGGAGGATCATACACTCTAATAACAACATAAAACATTGATTAATCTGATCAAGTATACTAATTTTTTACACATAGCTCCAACCATTGCATTAAATTATATCTCTTTTAAAATTTTGATTTTGTTTGAATGATATTCCTTCTCGAAATATTAAAAACACAAATTATTATTTATCCACCCTCAAGTGCAACATTTCTAGTTGATAACACACCTCATTAACCTCATCAGTGAATAGAAGCTTTGGGTCTCTATATTGGACAATCGTGAAGAAGTCAAGCTTTCAAAATTTTAGTTCTTAAAAAAATGATAATGAAACCAATAAAATTATCAATTGAGTGTGCCCCATATGTGTCACTACGTAGTATATACATATGCTCCTCTAATCTCCGGGTTATCATGTGCATTTGTTCATTTCTAGCAGCAAAACCAACATCAAAACTCAATTGTACTTAAATCTATTGACAATATCAACTATGCAACAAATATGTTCAACTTCACTCCAACATGTCCCATCAAAATCACATTTTGAAGTTCTGTTACTAAATTATATTGATAAAGTTGACTATTGGAGCAAAATGAATGTTGGGCTCTAACTGACCTACCTTCAAGGAACTCTAGATTCAAATTTTTGTAAAGAGAGTTTGACAAATAAAAAAAGACCAATAATTAATCGATTGAGTCAACTAGTAGTCTCATTGAACAATCAAGTTAGATATATTTTGTAAATTAATTATTTCTAGGACTTTAATTGAACATGCAAAGGGCTCACCATCATTAAGCCAACAATATTTTCTCTTTCAAGATTCCATCTAACCAAGCGTATGGATGAACAAGTTTTCATTCCTTTGACTAAGAGGAGTAGAATAGTAAATCATAAGACAAAATAGCCTCAATTCTTGGTGTGAGAGAAATATTGTGCATTCAAACAAACTTTATACTTCATATCAAGGAACAACATCTTGAATTAGTCTTGTAGGATCTTATCTACTACGCGAAACCATATTTTATATACTACGCAAAACCATATATATATATATTTATATATATTTTATTATATAATTTCTTGGTGCCACCATGATCAATCAAAACATATTTCGACTTCCATATATATTTTCATACTCTTTCGTTAAATATTTTATTGAGAAGCATCTTCTATTAGTCAAGTTCTTCTACAAGTTTTAGTGTTTGTGAGCACTTTTTCTAGGGAGAAAAACTTTTCTCAATCATTTTATTGTTGAATAGATCTTCATTTGTAGATTAATCCTCTTTATTTTCTTCATGTAGGTTGATTCACGTTTTTATCTTGATTCAACTCACTCTTGCATTCGCTGTTGTTTCCAACCATCCAAATGAAGGAGGAAACAACACCACGTGTTGTAAGCCTAAATTACAATACACATACCAGAATTGAATACATCATAGCAACATCAAGAACACACATACATCAATAAGAATAAAGTTTTGGGAAGGAATTCCAACTGTCTTTCCATTAGTTTTCATGCATATTTATACATAGATGATGTGATTTAAATGATTGTACATGGTCTAACGAGTCACTCATACAATCACCTTCTACCCTTTCTTCCATACATCTATCCATATAGATTTGATCTTTTACGTAGGCCTAAGAGTCCCCCAACAAATATATGGATTATTTTTATACATACCCATACTTTAAAAAAATCTTATACTTCATTTGTATGAGAAAATAAATAGTATGCTGAAATAACTTGATGAAAACTAATACTATAACATGATATACTTTATTTTTTTGTTTTTTGTTTTTTGTTTTAACAATGGTGGATGAATCTTCCTAGCATTGTGTTGTATTCTAGCAAACAATATGTATTGGTCACCAATAGCATAGAAAATTGAGTAAGATTAAAGAGTTATATGCATCATATGGAAGAGAAAAGAGGCACAGAAGTGGTAGAGATCCAACAAAAAAACAATTGTATTAATATATCCTTAACAAAAAATTGGTTACACGGATTTGAGGACACTAATGTTTATATCACTGAGTAGACAGGTACAATAGTTTAGCTATCTCAATTGACTTGACTATACTAGCTTGGCTGGTCAACTTGACAAAGGATTTGGTAGACTTAAAATACATTCTCTTCTCTTTCAACTTGAATTCAATCAACTATCACTTCCAACATCTCTCCTACCCCCAATTCCTCTTCTTCACGAAGAAGGGGGATACTCAAAGAATTACAAAAATTAAAGAATTATAGTGGAATAGGATAGAAGAAATAAAGAGAGAGAATATGAAAATGATATTATTTTGGATGATTTTTAGAAAGTAATTTTGTAGTCAATGAAGAAGGTTGTGCCTGTTGTTACTTTAGATCGCACCAGCAACACAAGTGTTGTAGGAGAGATAGAAAGCCTCCTAGAGATAGCCTTTGGGTCGATTCTGGACCAGTGCCTAGGACATCTTAAGTAGAGGAGTGCATTGGAAGATTATGAGTGGGGTTTCAGTTTCACTCCAATTGTCACGTAATAAAAATAACAATAGGGGCTTGACTTAATAGGCCTTCATTAAGGTAGACTCAAGCCAATAGATAGATCCAAATGCGGCAAGTATATGGGGACAATCTAAAAAAGAAATGGCTTCTCCTAGTGGTTGAAACACAACAATGAGAAAACTCAATAATGAATTTGTAGTAATGGTGGAGAGAAGGAGAGGAAGGAGGAAAATATGTGCATAGGGTTGTAACAAATAGAATTCTTAGCAACAATGTTTCGACAGAAATATGGAAGAGGAAGGAGGTGGAGTGATAGAAATACCTGAGTGCTAATTAAGGTTTCAAGCCAACTATAACATGGGCATCATTCTTTGCCAACAACTAAAGTAAATCTGAGCTACCACAGGTACTATAGGCTAATAAAATACACAAGTAAATTCGTAGTTTCTACAGGTACTGTAATGCTAGTGAATAACAAAAGTAAGTTTGCAATATGCACACATATTGTTCTCTATTTAGCAGCCAAGATAAATCCATAAATCAAAGTAAAACAACTTCATTATACTATTTCAGAGAGGGGAAAGCACAATTAAAATGTGATTCACCAAGAAGAAAAATGTTGTACATTGATCATGCTTGGAATCACCAAGAGAGTTTCATTAATACTTAGAGGGTCCAATAACTAGTGCATGCATTCAACACAACTAATTAATTCCCCCATGAATAAGAAAATATAACCAAAGTGGCATCTCAGAATTCAGATCCTTTGGGTGAGAAATTCTGGAACCTTTCTTAAGTGTTGCTTCCCCTTATTTATAATAAGAGGGGGAGCTTGGATTACAATTGTAACAAAATATCTGAGCTAGAGCTCCAGCTATCTGCTAGACTAGATGTCTCGGACTATGTAAGGTGCTATTGTCCAAAACGATTACAATTAGGATTTGATCCCTTCTTGGAAATAAATGGAAATTTCTTAACTAAAAAAGAAACTGGAGTATGATAGAGGAAGTGTCCCTTCTGTTATTCCTGTGAATGGCCTCTAGTCAAGCCATATCTCTGTCATGTGCATCCCTCTACTGCTCAGTAAAATTCTATCCATTCTACCTTAACCTTGACCATCTCTTTCTCTGAAGTCGAGTGGAGCCCCATGATGAATCATTAAGTGCTCCCAAGTCCCCCATACTGGTAAACCACCACACCATACTCTTATTCAATGTTGGAGCTACTGACCCATCTGCCTTTAAAATCTATGTATCATGCTCCTAGTTTGCCTGGAGATTCATTTGTGATGTAACAAGAAGTCTTTCATGTGTGGACCTTTATCACTAAAATATTACAAAACAGGTGTGTTCTAATTTCCTCTTAGGCCCCTTTTAGTATAAGCCCCTTTATTTTATTTCCTTCATATGACTAGGGTCTACAGCCAAGTGTTGAGTTCTCAGGCATTAAGGAGTTCAAGTTCTTGTTTGGGGGTTTCTTTCCTTTGTTATATGAAATACCGCACTTCGGCGGTTTTAGAGGGTTGCCACTATTATTTCCCCATGAACCCCACGATCATCGATCCATGGGGTCAGGCCCATCGAGAGTATCTCAATCACACTTCAGGAGGGGAAGGCCTTTTTACTTTCTTTCTCAGTGCCGACTGACTGTCCGAACGTGGGGGATTTATAGGCTAGATCACATAATATATCACGTCTAGGAGGAGCCCTACTTATCGCAATCGCAAGCCTAAAATGAAATTTGGCAAAAGAGATACTTTGATGTGCATAATCACCAATTACCGATGTGCATGGGGGATGTCATCACTACCACGTGTCACCTTGTGAGTGGTGACATGTGTCACCTGAAAATTCCCCTATAGGACCCTTGAAAATGCTGAATTTGAATGCCACGTGTCCTCCACACTGCCACATCGTTTCCATACTACCACGTCATTGATGATGTTAGCTTCCATGTCATATATACGGCCAATGGGATTGTGCCACATGGCCCCTTGGGTGAGAGAGAAAATGGCCCACTTGGCCTTGGTTTTTTCATGAATTCCTTTGTTAAATAGAATCAACCTGTCCCCAATGATTTAGCACTATGTCGCAAATCGGCGAGGTCACAAAGTTTTTAAAGTGGTATCCCCTTTACTCTGTTGATTTTCGATATCGTGTGATTGCGGGATTCATTGTGCCTCGGGCCCCTAACCTCCGATAAACTATACTGCCATGTGTATGAGAGAGAAAGGGCCTGCTTGTCCCTGGTTTTGCATGCATTTCCTTTGTTAAGACTTTTCGGTGATCCCTGATGATTTAACAGTATATCACAAATCGACGATAATGCAAGGTTTTGGAGTGTGTGGCACTGCGATGTTGCGGGATGTGGGATTGCATGACTATGATATAGCGATATGTAGGATTGCGATATGAAAGACTACCATTGACCTCTGATATGCGATAAATAGCTCTGCATGGACCCGCTGATGGCTGATTTATGATTGTGATTGTCTCATGGTCCTGCGATATGCAATTTACCTTTGTAATTGGTCCTTTCCTCTTTGCTTCTAGATTTCCATGAGTAACTTCAACATGCCATATCTTATGATCCATAGGTTCATTTTCAGACTTCCATATATCATTGGAAAGCTATTTTTGAGCACTATGAAATGGAGAGGGTTTTATTAAGATATGATAGCTCACGTTTCTTGGGAAATGGCTTCAACCTAAGAACCTGCAAACTAGTATCCTTCACCACTGGGCATGGAGTCAGAAAT
The DNA here is from genome assembly GCA_000404065.3 of Pinus taeda. NCBI lineage: Eukaryota > Viridiplantae > Streptophyta > Pinopsida > Pinales > Pinaceae > Pinus > Pinus taeda. The sequence continues at coordinate 220,077 of APFE031384700.1, read as the reverse complement.
ACAATGGAACTTTGGAACTATAAAATCTCCATGGAGCTTTCCTTATCCATCTACAATGCATAAAAATAAGTCCTACCAATTGGAAATTAAATGTTGATCTAGTGAGATTATTTATATACATTCCTACTTATACACAAGGCTCAATTCACCTAAGTGAGTTCAACCCTCCAATGGAGCCAGGCCAACATTTGAGTACTGGACCTTTTGCTTTCACACTGCTAAAAAATAAAAATTAAAACAAGCATTCACCATGAAACGTCTTCAAATAAAAAATTGGATACATGCGATTGATACAACCTCTGTTGCTGGATTAATAATAGGCTCATGTACTCAGCCATAGGGTCATGGAATGGATAGGGAAAGTTTGCAACTGCCTCTTTTTCATGAGTAGTATGCTAACCGATGTCCTCTTGGCCAGGGTAACCACAAACAATATCCAACCCCTCAACTTTAGTTTTTTCAAGAAAAACTTGTTGCTAATCTTTTACTACCCATTCTTCAATGGGATAACCCTCTTGGAAATCTACAATAGATTCTTCATTGTTTGAACTATAAGAATCATATATTGGAGAATCTGATGAAAATTCTTGGTAGGAACCTTTTTGCAACAGGCAATAACAGACTCTTGGTGGTATTTCATCTTTGGGCTCTTCTTGAAAAACTTGTTGTTGCGAGATTTGTCCCCACTTGCAGGTAAACATCTCCTTCTGAACCTCCATGACCACATCATCCTCCTATGAATAATAAGAATCACAAAGAGGAGGAGGTTCTTGATCATGTTCTCTAGGTGAAAGATGTGCATTGTGGACTAGAGCCTCTTTAGTGAATTCTTGGTGGGCTTCCTCTTCTTGCACAACTTCCCATTGCGGAAAGAGTTATTTTTGTCATGCGGAAAGAGTTATTTTTGCTGACAAAACTAACCTCCCTAGGAGTCTAAGACTCTCTAGTGACAAAAAAAACAAGTAAGA
>APFE031384700.1:153747-200665 GCA_000404065.3 Pinus taeda | reverse complement strand
TGACACAGGAAAAGAACTATGCTCGGATTCAGTTTCATGTTTACGCAAGCTTGAAACAAAAAACTATGCTTGTTATAAGTTCACATGCCCCCAGCATAATGACGCAAATCAAGGTACATGCCCCCCAAGCTTCATTGAATTTAACCAATTGGATGAAATGAAGGTTTACTTTCGAAAGATTGGAAAGACTCGTGGGAGTTGTTTCATTTTTTAGTGAGGTTGACACAGGAAAAGAACTATCCTCAAAACCCTTGTTTCATTTTTTAAACGAGCTTGACACAAGATAAGGAACTATGCTCATGACTACTCTCTACAATTTACCTAACAAGTAACTATACTCTAAAAACCTTGATTCATTTTTTAACGAGCTTGACACAAGACAAGGAACTATGCTCTAAAAACCTTGATTCATTTTTTAACAAGCTTGACACAAGATAAGGAACTATGCTCATGACTACTCTCTATAGTCTACCTACCTAACCTACCCTTGTTTCATTTTTTAACGAGCTTGACACAAGACAAGGAACTATGCTCAAAAAGTTCGCATGCCCCCAGTATAATGATGCAAAGTGAGGTACATGCCCCCCAGGCTTCATTGCACTCAACCAAATGGCTGGAATGAAGGTTTACTTTCAATATTTACCTTGAAAAGGGAGTTGTTTCATTTTTAAGGAGGTTGACACAAGAAAAGAACTATCCTCATACCTGATTCATTTGTTAACGAGGTTGACTTAGTAACAGGAACTATCCTCTAACCTGATTCATTTTTTAACGAGGTTGACTCAGTAGCAGGAACTGTCCTCGCAAAATCCTACTTTCTACAATCTACTTACATATCCTAAAATCTAGCTGATTCATTTTTTAATGAGGTTGACTCAGTAAAAGAACTATCCTCATACCACTGATTCATTTTTTAATGAGGTCGACACAGTAAAAGGAACTTTCCTCATGAGCCTGTTTCATTTTTTAACAAGGTTGATACAGGGACAAAACTATCCTCAAAGCAGCCTGTTTCATTTTTTAACGAGGTTGGTACAGGAAAAAACTATCCTCGCAGCCTGTTTCATTTTTTAACGAGGTTGATACAGGAAAAAACTATCCTCGTACACCCTATTTCATTTTTTAACGAGGTTGAGACAAGAACAAACTATCCTCGCGAGAGCCTGTTTCATTTTTTAACGAGGTTGACACAAGAACAAAACTATCCTCATGGCCACTAATTATGGCTTCCAACTGGAAGAAAGACATGTCAATGGACACACCTTGATCATGGCTTCCAAGAGGTCTTCATCAGAAGGAAGGAGAGTTCTCTGAAAGGAACACATGTCAAGGGACTCAAAAGGGAGAAGAACATCGCGTTCAAATAATCCCATAGAGTTTTCCATGTCAATTACCGGATCTAAATCAAAGGAAGATGAGCAAATAGTGAGAGGCTCACTTACATCGGTAACTGAAGACATGGGATCAATTGCCACATAATTAACCCGTGGCGGGGTCGATACCACTTTGGAATCAGGAACATTTAGGGCTGTGATATTATCAGTAGTTGAAACAAGACTAGGGAACGAAAGCTGGTCTACAGTCACAATATTTTCATTGTGAGGGAAAGACATCACGCGAAAGAGTGTCGATACGACAGCTTTCATTGTATAAACATAGTCTCGCCCAAGGAGTAAATTGAAATCCAAGGGACCTCGAACTACCATAAGATCAATACAGACAGTTTTACCTACCAAGGTAATAGAAAACTTAGGAAGGATCCCTAAAGGTTCACTAATGGTTCTGTTAAAAGCTTTCAGATTCTGTGTAATAGGCACAAGCTGAGGGAAACCCAAAACTTTCCAAGCGGTTGAGGATAAAATACTAATAGAAGCACCTTCATCTACCTGTGTGCGATGCATGTCCCTACCACCAGCCTTGACAATGATTTGGAAAGGGATGGAGGAAGGAAGACGAGGTTCTATCAGTCTGTGCCAATCGAAGGAAAAGACCCCAGTACTTGGAGGGGGTTATGTAGAAATGCCCCCGGGCATAGAGGAATCTGATGTAACAAAAAGAACTTGAGCGGTATGAAGTTCACTCTCTAAAGGGAAAGTGGGATCGATTGAATGTGAAATTGAATCGACCACTTGATCAACTAATGGATCATCAACCTGAGTGACATGAGTTTCACTCTTCAATGGAAAACTGGGATCGATCGTACTTGAAATTAGATCAATAACTCCGTCAGTTGACGGTAGGTTGGGTAAAAGTTTACGGTAACCAGTTGGAAATTCTTGCTGTGGAACAGTAAGGTTTTCCAACAATTTTGAGGCTTCATCCATGTGAGGGAAAATGTGAGTTTGATGACTCGCATTGCATAACTTACAAGGAAACCTAACTTTACCCTTTTTCCCAGGAACCTGACTATCACTGGTTGATGGATCAACAGAAAGTTGATGAGATCTTTCTGACCATACTTCCAAGACTTTTGGAATACCAGGACAATTGACAAGGAAGTGGTCACCCTTACAAAGCCTGCAAGGGTATTTGGGTTTACGATGCATGTTGGAGTTTTCCTCAACACAACTAACACTTACAGCCATGGGTGGTTGGTTAACTTCGTCCTTATTTTGCTTCTTCTTCTTCTTTTTCTTCTTCCCTTTCTTCTTATTCTTAGCCTCCTGGTTACTAGCATAAAGGCTTTTACCAAGCGAAGAGGAAGAAATGGAGGAAGAAAAATTAGGCGAAGAAGGTAAAGGGTTAACAGAAGGTTGGTAATGTTGAGATGGTGAACTCTGTTGAGGTGAAGCATTTGGTTGAGGTGGAACAGTTGGAGTATTTGGGGCCAACGAAGTTGAAAATAACCATATCGGTAAACCTATGGTAAATCCAGGTAATGACAAAGTAGCCATATAAGGAGGACCAACATTTCCAAAGTAAGGAAACGTACTAGGATTCTCATTAGGAGGGGTTCCTAGGTTGATAAATTCCGGAACATTTCCCATCATATTCAACTTCAGTGAATTTTATTAACAATTTAAAACTAAAATTAACAATTCACAATTCACACCTAACAATTAAAATTCACAATTCACACCTATGGTCTCTAAAAGTAAAAACAAACAAAATTAACACGCGCTATCAAATCTAGGGGTCAAACCACACACAAACAGTAGCTTCCGGACCAAAAACACTAGTTGGTGATGAAATCCAACCTGGTAGGATTCAGTACAGAAATAGCGGGTGGAACAGTTACCCCGGCAACCTGCTTAATGAATAGACTGGACCAACTCCACTTTAACCGTCTCGAGTGAAGTGAACCCCCCAGAAAATCCAAGTGAGTCTAGCCGACGTCTGCTCCAGGTACAGTGGGATCCTCCCACCACCGTCACCTTGGGTAGAATCCTAAGATTATGGCCACTAAGGTTACCAACAGCAACAAATATACCTGGGGGAACAGTCTACACTCCGACAACACGCAAGGGTAGAGTAACAAGCTCAATCCCCTTACCGGCTCCTTGATAATGGTCAATCCAAGGTTTACCGATAAGTGATCCCCTGGCTCCTCAATTTGAGGTTTACTGTTTGTAATACGTGTGTGTCTGGTGTCGTTCCCAACGAGGGAGGATTGATCCCCTCACTGGTTCGGACACGAGCTCGTGCTTCTCCTTTAAGAGGAGCTTTCCCAGAGTATAAATGCAACAGTTGGATTTATCCTACCACAAGATAAGCTACTTGTTTGGTTTTACTATCTTGGAGAGTTAATTACTCTCCTACTCCAAGACACTAGCCTGATCTATGTTGGTCTTTCAGAGCCCTAGAAATGTAAAAATTACTAGATGAATTTTAATTAAGCGTTGTGTTATTAAGCCTGTTATTACTCAAATGGGTAAATGGATATGAAACCAATGGTGTTATGACCCGACTCAACTGAATGCAATCAACTGTGATAATGTAATCTTTTCAATTCGATGAATCCTAACTAAAGTAAGGATAGAGTTTCCATTCACTTCCAACAATGCAAAAAATTGATCACTAAGAAAAAATATAACAAATTCTCTAATGCACTAATTTCATCAAGAAAAACTAATGCAAATCAATTCCAAAACCTTTTTTTTTTTTGTAAATTCAAATCAAAGAAAAATGATCTAAATCTACGATTGATTTTTCAGAATGTAAACTATGCAATTGTAATCTACGCATAATTCACTTGAAAAGTATGAAAATGTAATCTATGCACATTTTTCATTCATATTCCGAAAAGGAGAATTCTAATTATGCAAATGTGATCTATGCAAGAGAATTCTCAAACACAAGATGATTCTAATGTAATCTAAGAACCAATCAAGTGCAAGTTGAGAAAATTGGGTGAGAGTTCCAAAGATCAAAAAATAAAAACACTCAAAGGCGATTAACAATCATACACAATTTAGCCCCCCCGGCGAATGAGGGGGAAATTTTTTTTGCAAAAACAAAAGCAAAAAGATGCAAAATTGTGAAAGGACTGAGAGAAACCTCCAAGTAATGACCAAAGGAAATCAAATTTAGAATTTCTCAAAAAGAGACTCAAAACACCCAATTGATAAAAGCTTAGAGCAGGAATGCCAATGAAACAAGCTTAGATGAAGACTTCTGAAAGGTAACCAGTGGATCTGGGCAGTAAAAACAAATTAAAGACAAAATATAAGAGGAAAAATGGAAAAAATTGAAATTTTCTAAGCTTTTGACAGGGGTACACAGGCAGCCTGTTCAGACAGGTGCGGGCCCGCTCTGTGCACAAAGAAACAGTGCGTACAGGTACGCACTGTGCTCAACTCAGAGGGTGCGTACTACTGGAAAAACCAAGAAAATTATAAACTAACTTAATCCTAAGCTAAGCCACCCAAATTCACAGTCAAACAGCCAAAAACCAGAAAAGAAATGACTTTTCTTAGATCAAAGTATCACTCAAAGGAAAATTCAATCACATCAATGGATTCCCCAGTATGGTCGCCAATTTGTCATGCGGAATGAGTTATTTTTGCTGTCAAAACTAACCTCCCTAGGATTCTAAGACTCTCTAGTGACAAACAAAACAAACAAGAGCAATCCTTCCCTAAACATACATTATTCTATGAGACACCAAGTGTTTTTCGATCCTACCTCAAATCCAACGCTTGTTGTAGCAGTGCAGCCTTGCTGATCCAGATGAGCTCCTCCTTCACTTTAAGACCTACATACACTAACAATCAAACGATTACATAACACCTGAATATTCCATAAAACAAAGCATATTCATCATATAGACCAAGGAGTACATGAAACAATTCATTAACAACAAATCAATGAGAAGAATGGACTTATTTGTATTAAGGAAACAAAAAAGGAACCATTACAACCTGAGCCTTGGTGTTGTGCAAGCTCCTCCCAGGGTCCAGCGAGAATTTTCCTCTACATTGACAAGCTCACCCACCTCCAAATGAAACTAGAAAGGATGGTAATCTCTCCTCACAAGCTTACAATGGAAGTCCTAATTCCAGCAGCATCTACCCTTTGGAATGTTCAGCTTTCAACCTCTCCTCCCTTGGCCCGGTATTTATAGTGTTCTAGAGGAAGTTATTCAGTTCCAACATCAATGGGAAACTCCCTCTTTTGGATGGGGTAGCTCCTCTCTTGATGGGATAAGTTCCTCTATCATAGGGATGCATGAACCATCTGGAGGCGCTCAATACACGTCAAACACTCTTCTAGAAGGCTCTAGAAGTGACCACAAGTAACTTTTTTAAGATGAAACTCGCGCCTTTTGACCTATACAGGGGTACGCACCCATCCTTTGGCTTATAGAGCGTACAAGTACGCAGGTACAATGAGTTTGGGATGCGTACACGCAGGCAAGGTAGAGAGAACCTGCGTACCCAGAGATAAACATGTTTTTAGTGACTTTCTCTCTTTTTTGAAGCTTGACATGAAGAGAAGAGGTATTAGGCTTGATAAGGAGGATAATATGACTATTGATGGAGCCATATTAACTGCAGATAGTCATGGTGACAAATTTCAGTGTAACACCTCAACTTTAGTTTTTTCAAGAAAAAATTGTTGCTAATCTTTTACTACCCATTCTTCAATGGGATAACTCTATTGGAAATCTACAATAGATTCTTCATTGTTTGAACTGTAAGAATCATATATTGGAGAATCTGTTGAAAATTCTTAGTAGGAACCTTTTTGCAACAAGCAATAACAGACTCTTGGTGGTATTTCATCTTTGGGCTCTTCTTGAAAAACTTGTTGTTGCGAGATTTGTCCCCACTTGCAGGTAAACATCTCCTTTTGAAGCTCCATGACCACATCATCCTCCTATGAATAATAAGAATCACAAAGAGGAGGAGGTTCTTGATCATGTTCTCTAGGTGAAAGATGTGCATTATGGACTAGAGCCTCTTTATTGAATTCTTGGTGGGCTTCCTCTTCTTGCACAACTTCCCATTGCTGGGAGCGTGGTGGCTCTGCATCACTTGACTCTTCACTAGACTCGTATTCATCATAGGAAGGGGAAACATCACATTCGACCAAGAAAAACCCCTGAGGGTTTGTTGGCAGTTCGATGACATTCCATTCTTCTCTTTCTTGCTCATTGGGTGATGCTTCTTGATGCGAGAGGATGTTTTCTTGGAGTGGAGTTCCACAAACATCTTCAGCAGGGTATCTGACCTGGAGAATGTATTCATCATAAAAATGTGTGCAACAATCTTTAAATAGAGAAATAGGTGGATATAATTCTCTACAATAGTGATTAAATTCTATATGAAAACTTCTTAGGGAAGATATACTTCCACGAGGTATTATTTTGTACCAGACTATAGCACGCTCCTCTAAAGAATACATGAACAATTTCATTTGTACATATTCAAAGAAAATGCCCAGTTTTTCCATGCATTCATGAAATTATTTGAGGTGTTGGTGAGGCCTTCTAGTTGTGCTTCCACCAAATCTAGGAAAAAAGTTATTTCATTCATGAAATGTAGGGACATGATTGGGATAACCAACAATAGACGAGAAATCCAGTGGGGAAAATTTGTTGGCCAGGAATGCAGGAATGGCCATCTTGAAAACCTCCCTATATGAGTGATTTCAGGTTCAAAGGTAGGGAAATTTTTCAGTTGTTGTAGCATCAGAGTGAGTATGGAGCTGCTTGAAATCTAGGATGATCAAATAGAGATATGAATAGTGGAGTTGCCAAGATTTTTACCCTAAAATTGACAGTGGAGTCGTGAAGGTGAGAAATCTTCAACCCACACTTCCTTTCCTCACCTAATAGAGGAAATGTAAAATTTTATCGTACCCAAGAAAAAATATTCTAGTTCTTTCCTCGGCAATGCCGCTAGAAAGATCTGTCACTTTAGATTGCACTAGCAACACAAGTGTTGTAGGAGAGATAGAAAGACTCCTAGAGAAAACCTCTGGGTTGATTGTAGACCAGTGCTTAGGATATCTTAAGTAGAGGAGCGCATTGGAAGATTATGAGTGGGGTTTGAGTTTCACTGCAATTTTCACGTAATAAAAATAATAAGAGGGGCTTGGCTCAATAGGCCTTTATTAAGGTAGACTTAAGCCAATAGATGGATCCAAATGTGGGGGGTATATTAGGGCAATCTCGAAGAGAAATGGCTTCTCCTGGTGGCCGACACAAAACGATAAGACAACTCAATACTGAAGTTGTAGTAATGGTGGAGACAAGGAGAGGAAGGAGGGAAATAGGTGCATAGGGTTGTAACAAACAGAATCCTCAGAAACAATGTTCCATCAAAAATATGGAAGAGGAATTAGGTGGAGTGATAGAAACAACTGAGTGCTAATTAAGGTTTCGGGCCAACTATAACATGGGTATAATTCTCTTCCAACAACTAAATTAAATCTGAGCTACCAAAAGTATTGCAGGCTAATCAAATACGAGTAAATTTGTAGTTTCTACAGGTACTGTAATGCTAGTGAATAACAGAAGTAAGTCTGCAATATGAACAAGTATTGTTCTCTATTTAGTAGCCAAGATAAATCCATAAATCAGAGTGAAACTAACAGCTTCATTATACTATTTTAGAGAGGGGAAAACACAAATGGAATGTGATTTACCAAGAAGAAACATGTTGCACATTGATCATGCTTGGAATCACCAAGAGAGTTTCATTAATACTTAGAGGGTCCAATAACCATTCCATGCATTCAACAAAACATTAGTGAAGTCCCCCATGAATAAGAAAATAGAACCAAAGTGGCATCTCAGGATTCAGATCCTGTAGGTGAGAAATTCTGGGACCTTTCCTAAGTGTTTCTTCCCCCTATTTATAATAAGAAGGGGAGCTTGGATTACAGTTGTAACAAAATATCTGAGCCAGAGCTCCAGCTATCTGCTAGATTAGCTGTCTTGGCCTATGTAAGGTGCTATTGCCAAAAATGATTACAATTGGGATTCGATCCCTTCTTGGAAATAAATGGAAAATGTAGAACTAAAAAGAAAACTGGAGGATGATGGAGGAAGTGTCCTTTCTACTCTTCCTGTGAATGGCCTCTCGTCAAGACATGTCCCTGTCATTTGCGCCCCTCTGTTGCTCATCTGGTTTCTGTCCATTCTACCTTAACTACCTGATTATCTCTTTCTCTGAAGTTGAGTGGAGGCCCATGTTGAATCACTAAGCACTCCTGAGTCTCCCATACTGGTGCACCACTACACCATACTCTTATTCAATGCTAATATTATCACTGAAATAGTATGAAACAGGCGCATTATAATTTCCTCTTAGGCCCCTTTTGGTATATCCCCTTTCTTCTATTTCCTTCATATGACTAGGGGATGCAACCAGGTGCTGAGTACTTAGGTGCTAAGGCCTTCAGGCTTTTGTCTGGGGACTTCTTTCCTTTGTTATATGAAATCCTGCACTTCGCGATTTTCAAAGGGTTGCCACTATTATTTCCCCATGAACCCTTCGATCGTCGAACTATGGGGTAGGGCCCACTGAGAGTATCACAATCGCACTATAGGAGGGGAATGCCCTTTTACTTTCTTTCTCATTGTTGTCCGACTATCCAGACGCGGGGGCTTTATAGGCTAGATCACATAATATATCATGTCCAGGAGGATCTCCACTTATCGCAATCACAAGCCTAAAGGAACTTGGGCGAAAGAGAGACTTTGTTGTATGCGATCACTGGTTGCTGATCTGTGGGGGGGGATTTCATCACTGCCACGTGTCACCCAGAAATACCCCTATAGGACCCCTGAAAATGCTAAATTTGAAGGCCACCTGTCCTTTGGACTGCCACGTCATTTTAATACTACCATGTCACTAATGACATCAACTACCATGTCATACATACTGGCCAATGGGATTGCACCATGTGGCCCCTTGAAGTAGAGAGAAAATGTCCCACCCAACCTTGGTTTTTTCATGAATTCCTTTGTTAAATAGAATTGGCCTCTCCTCGATGATTTAACAATGTATCACAAATTGGGCAAGATCGCAAGGTTTCTAAAGCAGTAGCCACTGGGCTCCCAACCTCTGATAAACCGTACCGCGACATTGAGGAGAGAGAGAGGACCCACATGTGCTTGTTTTTGCATGCATTTCCTTCTTTAAGCCTTTTTTATGATTCCTAGTGATTTAACATTATATCGCAAATCGGCGATAACACAAGGTTTTGGAGTGTGTAGGACTACGATGTTACGGGATGGGGGATCGTAAGACTGGATATAGCGATATTGCATGATGCAGTATGCAAAACCTATGGGATGTGGGATTGTGGGATGTGAGACTGCTCCTGACCTCTGATATGTGATAAAAATCTCTGCCTTGACCCTCTGATAGATGATTTGTGATTGCGATTGGCTCATTGTCCTGCGATATGTGATTTGCCTTTGTATTTGGACCTTTCCTCTTTGTCTTCTCAGTTTCCATGGGTAATTTCAACATGCCATATCGTATGACCTAGAGGTCCATTTTCAGACTTCAATATATTATTGGAAATCTCTTTTCCAAATATTTTCCTTTTTTTATATCTGTATTTCTTGGATAACATGCAAGTCAAGAATACCTTGTTGCACTAATTACTATATTTTTTCATTGATATTCCATAGGTACTAGATGAAATCAAAGGCTTCAATTTTTGCTTTCTTTCCATCTCTAAGACATTTCCTTTCTTCCTACATTTATCTCTCTTTCTACCTTTTTTCCTTACACTATATGACTTTCTAATGTAGTCCAAGCGTGATTTTCAAATGTGATAAGCCACCATGAGGATAAATATCAAAACAACATATGTTATTCCCATGAATGACTACATTTGTTCAATAGATAGGTCAACCAATTGTTAAGAATAGTGCTAAGTGTTGTAATCCTGTCTAATGTTCTTTATATATTTTGGTTGGCTTGCATATAGTCCTTGTATTCATTCTATATAATAGTGGAAAACTCTTGATTACCTTGTTTTCTAGCCTTTTGTTGTAGCTAAGCAACCTATTCATTCGTTTGTGCATTGTGATCTACCAATTGGTATACCAATTGTTGAATAACAACAAGTGGATCATCAATCTTGCTATGGATGTTGAGAAGGAGTTTTCGTGCTACTAAGTTCATGCAATTTAATCGTATCTACCCTTCCTGTGGCTTCCTATATCTCAACTTATCACTGTCAATCAAATTCTTATTCCATATTCCACTAACTTCCTATGTTGTATATGATAAATAAGAAAAGACATTTCCTTTAGATGCATATTTTAAATCACATGACAATGTAGTTGATTTGGATTATTCTTGTAATTTTGGGTTTTTGGACTTCCCTGCATCCTTCTACTAAAGAGGCCCCTTCAACAATCCTAAACTTGTTGTTCAAGTAGATGTTTCCATCAAGGTTGAATAAGTAGTTCTCTCCCGATCCCGTGGTGTGCCATGTACTTCTTGTTACTTGGGATTAACATTGATTGGAGTTCCCTCACTCGAATATATCGGTTTGACATATCCTAATGAGATTTCCTGGGTCTTGACCTATTTTTCCTTTTGAATCTACTTCCCACCATTCTCCCCTACAACATATGTTGTAGTGATTGGTGGCGAAGTTGTAGTAAGGTTGATGTTGGGGATCTTTTCTTTCTACTTATCACCCCCACTAGGCTAATATGGCATCCATTTTCGTGGATGTGTTCCCCTTGGTACACTCAACTATGTTGTTAGTTCCTACTGCTGGTTTTCCTAATCCTTCTGTGCCAAAATTTTTTGCTTTATAGTCTCAACAAAAATTTCTTTGATTGTTCTGAGGACTATAGGATATCCAACCAAACTAACAACCATAGGAATTCTATGGCATTTTCTACTTCCATGTAGATTTTCCCTTAGTTGTTCCTTCTTCTAGTATTTATTATGCTATTACATCCAAGGATTTTTGTAGCTTAGGATCATTGAGAGTGATATATTTTAAGACTTCTTGCCAGTTTATTCTTGTTTCTTGTTCCTCGACCTCAATCATTTTTTTTGCCTCCTTACTCGTCAACTTACTAGAAGTCTATGGTACAAGGCATGACAGGCTGATCATAAATGACACTATGTATTTCTTAGCTTCCCTCTCTTCTTCCTATTCATTGTTTGTGAATGGAAGGAGGACTTTAGTTTGAGTCTCCTAAGTGGCCTTTGGTATAGGGAAACCAATGCTTTTATATTGGCTCAATTCACTAAAAATTTGTTTAATCGAAGGTGGGTATGGTAGTTCCTTGAGTTGTACATCATCAGAATTGATTTACCAAACCATTTTCATGTCAAGGCCCAATTTCATGTGTGATTTGTTAGGCAACATTTTATAATTTTTTTGAGATACCCTCCATTTATTTAGCACCAATATTAGTTTAGTTTACCAATTTCTAAAATTTTCCATTAGTGAGACTAACTTGGGGGTACCTGACCACCCATGTGTCAAATCCTTGTAATTTTTCATTTACCAAACATTTTTCTTTGTGAAAGCCACTTCACTGAATGGTGAGACTTGCACCATAGTGAGATAAATTAAAAGATACTAGAAATGAATGACCTTAGTAGGGTTTTGAAATTATTTGAAGTTGGTATTTAGCATGTTGGGGACATGGTCTAGCCATTTGTATTGTTTTTTCGAATTTGTTATTTGACTAGTGGCTTCCAACATGTTCAATTTAATGTTGGATGCACAACGAGTTGGAGTAAGGCATAAGGAGACTATCATGTAGCACCATTTTACATGAGAACCTTGAACTTGACTATTACTAAGTCCTTTCAACATCTTTGTTGGTATCCCACTAGTGAGTTCTCTAATCCATGCATTAGATTCAATGGTTTTCAAAATTTTGTCCCCGGTGTGTGACACTCAAGTGATGTTATAGAGAGAAGTAGTAATATTATCTAGTGGGTTTTTTAACCACAAAGTGCCATTGTGATATAGAATCACTATATATTTTGTGGCTTCCTCTTTTAATCCTTGAAAATATGTGTCCAAGGGTGCACCCAAATGATTTCAAATTCTAGCTTGGTGGAGCAGCTGGAGATTCATGGTGCACTTCTTGTTGATGACGCCCCATTTTTTTAAAGCTACATAATGCTTTAAAACTATTAAAAAAGTTATTATTAAAAAAAAACTATATCAACTAGTATCATGTGAAATGATGTATGACTCTTTAACATGTGGTGTTGATAAACCATAATATTAACCCATCATATTATAACAAAACTTATTTATAATTTAAGAATATGCAAAATAAAGTGAAGGGAATCTCAATGTTTAAAATTTTTGCTATAATAATAATAATAATAAATAATAATAATATTGTAATTAAAATCTATTAAAAAGTGAATTATATCTATATTAAAATATATAATTAAATTCAAAATTTATAGGAGAGTTTTGTGAGGGTTTCAAAGAACTAGGATTTTTTAAGAATTCTGAATCCTGACTGCCCAACCAATTTTACTTGGATAAAGAAGTTAAATTCTACCTTGAAGCTCACATTAGGTAGATTGGGCCCATATTAGTTCCCCTTGGGGGAGGGGGAGCCCCTCCCTCCTTCAAGTTTGTTCTTGCTGGAAACCATTTCTATACCCTTGATCCATGTGGTTTGGCATGTTAGCACAAAAGAAAACAGGCTGCCTTTCCAGCGTTGGGAGCGCAGTGGAAATCCATGATGAAAGGTCATTTCCTTTCGAAGGTAGAAAAAATTATTAGGGTTATAATCCCTAGTAACCGCATGGTCTAATCTCGGCAGTTTGTACAAGATCATGAAATAATATGCAAATTCATGGGTACTTGGCCCAAGGAGACCTATATACTTAGATGGATCTAGCTAAAATGTTAGCCAATGGCCCTAATCAAGATTTGTTTAAGAGCGAAAGGTTTTTTCATGGTGATATTTGAGGATCTAGAGGATAAGAGAAGAGTTCTAGACAATGACCCTTACTTTATGAATAGTGTGGTACTATTCATGAGACACTGGGAACCCTGTTACAATCTGAATAAGCAGCAGTTTCTGTCAGCGCCCATCTAGGTCAAATTTTATTCCTTACCAGAAGATTTATGGGAAGCAAACATTTTGGAGTCGGTTGACAACTCTATTAGTAACTTTGTGCAAATTTTAGAAATCACCAAACGTAGAATATTTACATATTATGCCCGAATATGTGTATACATGAATATTTCCCCAACACTATTAGAATCAGTCTAAATCGAATACCAGGATGAAGTCTAGTCTCAGCCTCTAGAATATGAACACGTCTCGTTCAAATTCCAAATATGCCATGAGTATGGACACCTCTTTCGAGACTGCCCCCGAGGCTTAAGGAGAATCCAACTCCCCTGCTAACACTCCTCCAGACAGATTTTAGGAAGTCTCAGGATGATGCTCATCGAACAATAAGGGTCCTCCCAATCTTACTCCTCCACCCCAACTAAAACCCAAATTTAGAAAGCTGAAAATTGCTTTCCCCTATTGGAAGGGACTACAGAAAGAGAATATCCAAAAGCCCCTACAATAGAGGCCCAGCCACAACATGGGATGGAAGTCAAAGAATGTCTTGAAGACCCTAAGAAAAAACAAACAAGTAAAATGAAATAACCAAAGACATAATCAAATGGTAAGGAGATCAAAGGGTTCTAGCTCAAGTCCAACAAGCATTAGAGACCGATATAAAAATGGATCAACTCAATTCTGATGAACATATTATGGTGGCCTTCTTGAGGAAATGGATCAAGGACAGCTCAATGGATATACATCAAAAGCAATTGGATCAATTTTACCAGATATTCAAAGAACGGGAACAACATCAGTCCCCCTGGAATCTTCCCCACATGCAACCCTGGTAGTCTAGCAGGAGGAAGCCTCATCTCAATATTCAAAGTTTAGTTTGGGATACGAAAAGAGAAGTAAAGGTTGAAAACCCACAAGATAGGTAATCAAGGAAGCGAAAGCTATTTTGGTTAACTTAGGTCATGCTAATGTTCTCACAGATTACTATCGGAGATATCTTACCCCTACTCAATGAAATTGATCTCATGGAACATAAGAGGCCTCAACTTGAAAGGTAAGTTGTGGTATCTCAGAGAACATATTTATCAAGTAAAGTCGTATCTCATAGTTTTACATGAAACTAAAGTATCACAAGAGATGTTGGGTGAAATTGTGAGTCGCTTTTCACTAGTGTCAGATAGCATGGAGCTGGATGCCAAGTGAATGATGGGTGGGCTAAGGTTTATCTGGGACACTAGATATATCTCCTTTAGATCTTGGATAACCTTCTCCAACAGTCTTTTGGACAATTTGAATGATTTATCTCCTCAACAAAAGCTTGGTTAACAGGGATCTACATACCAGCAATCCTAGGAGAGAAGGTTTGTTTTATTCATGGTCTTTAGAAGTTGAAAGAATTTATGGCCAATGATAGTTTGATCCTTTCTAGGGATTTAAATATGATCAAGGAACTAGGTGAAAAGAAGGGTGGGCATGCACGTATTGGATCTCATTTATCGAGTCTTTCAGGGAACTATTCAAGAAATCAACACAAAGGATATAGAGTTTAGCAATGGTATTTTCACATGGAATAATCTGAGAGGACGTAAGTATCAAACCGCCTTGAGGTTAGAATGATTTCTCATATCTCATAATACCCTTCAACAAGATTTATAATTTCAAGATTTTATTCCTACTTAGGGTCTAACCACTAGCCCATTAGGTTAGCAATCAATCTGCAAATGACCTCGAGAAATAGGCCTTTCCATATCGAGACATTCTGGCAAGAGAGACCAGAATTCATCTAGAAATTAGAGGGATGGTGGAATGAGATCATGTATCTGAGAATAATATCATTGAAACTTTCTAGCTCAAGCTGAAGGAGCTTCAAAAGTGGATTAAAGAATGGAACATCTTTAACTTTGAAAATATTCATAAGGATAAATGAGCCCTCGAGGACGAAATGAAAGTAATTAAACAAAATATTATTCTTGAGGGAAGGGTGGAGAAGTTGGAGGCCTAGGAGGGGTGGGTCCTCATCGCTCTGGAGAAAAGAAGGAAATAAGAGGATATTTTATGGAAGAAGAAATCAAGAGTTTAATGGCTCAAAGAAGGGGAATGCAACACAAAGTTTTTCCTTCGAACAATGATAAAACATAGATAGTTGAACATAATATTATCTCTCAATGGGTAGGATGGTTGGAGGCTTGTTCAACACAAGGAAATGACTGATGCATTGATCAGCCATTTCCAAACCTTATTCACAAAACCTCAGGTAGACAGGAGGGAAGTGATTCACAAAATCAGAAAAAGTGTCCCTCGGTTGGTTTCAGAGGAGCGAAATGAGGCATTAATGTGGATGATATCTTATGAGGAAGTAGAATACGTGGTTCACAATCTCCCCTCCAACAAGGTCTCGGGGCCTAATGGTTTCACTTTGGAATTCTTCAAACCCTGTTAGTCCTTTCTCGGTCCTAAAATCCATGAGTTTTTGGAAGAAGCCCATCGATCTCAAAGAATTTGGTCAGGTCTAAATGCCACCTTCTTGACTCTTATTCCAAACAAAGTTGCGGTGGTGGATC
This sequence comes from Pinus taeda, assembly GCA_000404065.3. Classification (NCBI taxonomy): domain Eukaryota; kingdom Viridiplantae; phylum Streptophyta; class Pinopsida; order Pinales; family Pinaceae; genus Pinus; species Pinus taeda. The sequence continues at coordinate 184,615 of APFE031384700.1, read as the reverse complement.
CGAATGGTTTTATACCTATTTCCTTATGCAATGTTATTTATAAGATAATTTTAGGCATCATGGTTTGATGGCTTAAACCCTTAATGATGTACATCATCAACCCCAAGTAGACTAGATTTATCAAAGGAAGGAAGATCATGGATGGTATCATTATGAATCATGAAATGGTGCACTCTTTGAAGTCCTCCAAAACACCAGGTATGCTCATCAAATTAGATATGTCTAAAGCATACGATCGTATGAGTTGGAATTATCTTCCTTTTGTGATTGAAGATTTTTTTTTTATCTCTCTTGGATTTCTTGGGTGAAATCTATGATAGAAACCCTCTTCTACTCTATTATTGTCAACGGTTCTCCCTCTCACCCTTTCAGGGGGTTGTGGGGGATGAGGCAAGGGTTTACCCTTTCCATGTTCCTATACATTATTAGAGGAGAAGGCTTGGGGAGATTAATCAAGTCGGCATTTGAGCATGGTCTCATTCAAGTTCTGAGAATTACCACAGAGGCCCCTCTTGTATCACACTAGCAATTTGTAGATGAAATTATGCTTTTTGGTAAGCCTACATTACGAGAAGTTCGTCAAATGAGTTCAATCCTGGAATTTTTCCAGCAAGCTTCAGGAACAATTGTCAATGGGAAAATCTGACATCTTCCCTTTTCATACTCACCCTAGAGTTCAAAGACACCTGGAAAGGTCCCTTGGTTTTCATATTGGTTCTTTGCCTAGTACTTATCTGGGGATCCCTTTGGTACCAAATTCTCTTAGGTCATCTTGTTGGAGAGATCTTCTAGAAACACTTGAATCGTAAACTCTCAAGCTAGACTTTCAAGATTCTAAACTCGATAGGTAGATTCATTCTCCTGAAATGAGTTATGCAATCCCTCCCCGTATACTAGATTTTGGAACTCCATGCCCCTAAGAGTGTTTAGAAATAATTGCTTGCTAAGTTTGTCAAATTTCTCTAGTCGGGCATTCAGATTGTTAGAGAATGGTCCCTGGTTGCCTAAGATAAGATTTGTAAGCCTAAAACTCACGTGGGTCTTAGGTTGAAAGACCAAGAGACCTTCTCCAGGGCTACATGTACCCAGAAAATAGCTACAAGGAGGACAAGAAATGTGGAAAATGTTGTAGTCTCACAAGTACGGTAAAAAATGCAATCCAGACCCTCAGACCCTACTTGAAGTCTCCTCCATTTGGACCCTAGCTAAAGAGAGTAGACACTTAATTTAAAAGCATGGATCTTGGGAGATACAAAATGGTCACAAGGCCAAATTCTGGGAGGATCCATGGATGCAACAACCCAAGTTGACCTAATTGGGAAATATTAGGGACATCCAAAACTTCACCTCTCATGTAGGGGTGGTGCTTATTAAATATTTTTGGGTAGGTTCCAATCCACCAACCAAATGGAAAGAATGTAAGTTGCAAGCTCACTAGCTAGATTGTGACCCATCCCTTCCATGACATGATCTGTCTAACATTCTTTAGCAATGTCTCATATTATTAAGTGATGCTCCAGACAAAATCTGGTGGGGACATCGTTCCTGAGGCATGTTCTCAGTAAAGGAAACTTATGCCATTCTTTCAACCACAGACGACCCAGAGCAAGACCCTCTTTGGAGATCAATCTAGTATTTAGGTCTTTGGCCTAAATTAGCCTTTTTCCTCTAGTTAAGTGGGTAGGGAAAACTTCTTACTTGGGAGAGGATTAGGCGAAACTGGTTTGAAGGCCCATCACAGTCTCCTCTTTGTATAAAGGAGGAATATACAATGCATCATCTCCTCAACATTTTCCTAGATGTGAAAGAGATATGGAGCCACATTGAAAATATTTTTGCAGCTCAAGACCAATCAATGAATAGCCTGAAAGAATCATTGGATCTTTGGCACTGGAACCTCTTCAAGAATCCAATTGTTAACAAAGCATGGTTCCTTTCTCAAGGTTTTAATTTTTGGAACCTTTGGAAAGCTAGGGATAAGGTGGTCTTCCACTCAAATCCTATAAGGACCAGTTAGGTATGGGAAGTGATCAAATACAGGGGACAAAGAAAAGAAAGATGATGGTAGGGAGTCCTTAATTCTCCAAGCCTTGGAGATTTGTCCAACTACCTCTTCTTCGGTTTCCCCTAGGGTGATATCAGTGAAGAGATCATCAGTTGAAAAGTTTCTTCGACCCCCTTCAGGATTCTACAAACTGAACTTTGACGACGCCTCTAAGGGAAACCCCAACACAATATTGGGTAGCCTAATACGGGATGTTAAGGGAAAGACAATTAAACTATTTGCAATGCCATGTGGCATCACTACCAATAATGTTGTTCAGCCATTCAATTTGGAAAAGGGCCTCCAATTAGTGATAGAGATGGGTCTAACCAATCTTTAGGTCTCAGGGGATTCCCAATTGGTAATTTCTATCTTACAGAAGCTAATCAATGGATTTCCTTTCAAAAAGGTGGTCAAATGTTGGAGACTGGAATTCATTTTTTTAAAGAATCCAAGCATACTTATCATCGGAATATATAATCACTGAGAATGTATGAAGATAAGGGAACCAAGTAGAAGACACATTAGCTAATTGGGGGAGCAATCATAATGGCAAGGAGCTTCTCCTCGACTAGGTGTTCCCTTCCAATTCCCCTCTTTTAGATGAGCTATGCCAAATTGTCATTAGAGAGGAGGAATCCATAATGAGGGTGGTGGATAGTTGTAACCCACTAACATTCGATGCATGACTTATGGCATTTGGCATGGGTGGGGTAGGGCAAGAAATCTTACTTGCCATTATGTTGCAGCTAATGTCTCTGCTTCTATTCATGTGAAATATCATACCTCTCTTGTGTGAGAAGGAATATGGGGATTCATGGTGCTTGTGTTTAGGTGGTTATATAGTGTCAATCATGCAACACTTAGAGTGGTACTTGACTCTCAGTGGGATTTGAATTGGTTTGTGGTTCTTTTTCTACAGGTCATGTAGGTATGGTGGCAAACTTCCATCTGTTGCTCCTCTTCCCGCGAGATCATGAAGGTAAAAGTTCCTTCCTTCTTGTTTTGGGTGAAACCTTCCTATTCATATTTTGGTTAGCGACTCTGTTGGTTGGAGAAGAGGTTGGTCTTAGTTATAGGTTTTTTGGGCCTAGGTAGTTTCTTGTGTAGGCATTCTAGGTGGTGGTACGGTGGCTCTCTATGTGTAGAGGCTGGTGCTGTGGCAAGTGGTACCTGGCATTCTCTTGGTGGTGGATTTGCTCAGTTTGTGGTTGTGTTGTAGATCATAATATGGATTTCTATAATTTGCATTGTCTGGTTTTTCTTTCCTAGTGTTGTTGGTTGTAAAATTCTATTTGGGGAAGTTCAGTGGCCTTGTCGTTGCTCAGGCTTCTAGGAATCTGAGTATTTTCCCACTCCAATGGGTAGTTGGGTGGCTTTCCTTTGGACCCTCATGGTGAGGGGTTGTTTGGCAGTCTTTGGTAGGGTTTATAGTAGATTAGCAGTGAATTTAGGCAGTGGAAACTAAAGGGGTTGGGTCATTTCACATTTCCTGGTTATGGCGTGAAGGGTTGGGCATGTAGTGGCGGACGAATTTCTAGTAGAGTGGGTAGTTGTTGGGGGCATATTGCAAGGGTTGACTAGGTGGTCATTGATGTCAGTCTAGGCTTGCTTCAGGACTTTGGTTTTTTATTGGGCTTCTAGGATGAAGCCGCTTCCCCATTCCCTGCATGCTCATGTGATGATGACGTTGTAATTGGCCCGTCTAAATAAGGGAACACCTGAGTTGGCCGGTGCATGGGGTGGCAGTGTGGGAGTTGGTGTTGTTTACAGTAGTCATATTACCGAAATTAAGCGAGGCAAATCTCGTGGGGGAGGTGGAGTTGGTGGCAGGAGAAGACTGGTAGCAGGTCCTATGGATGGTAAAGATTGCAGGGTCCTTGAATAAGGTGACCATGGAGTAGGTAATAGGAGTAGGGGCATAGGTTGTGGACGAGGCTCGTGCACACGAGGGTGGGGTGGCAAGTCGAGAAGCATGTAGTGAGTTGGGCGTGCAGTTGTTGGTCACAACATGAGATGTTCCAATCTATTATGGACACACTGCAATATCATGACACGATTTGAAGGGAAGAACATGAGGCAGTGATGGCCAAGTTGGAGCAACTGCACTACTTTCAATGCCACATTCAAGAACGGATTGTGGTTGTTTGGCATAGATAAAATATTTTGACAGTGAAGCCAGAGAAACTGGAAACTTGAAATGCTCACTTTGAGTAGCATGCCCACTATCTTTAGTTCTCGCCTCTAGGAATGGGGCAAGACAATCCTGCTTCTATCACTTCTAATGAGTGATTATGGTATTTGGTGTCTTGTTAGTTCTTTTTATTTTTTGGTATGTAAGGCATATAAAGCTATGGATTTCTGAATTGGATATTTTGCTTTTTGTTTATAGCATGGTAATAACATTAGTCAACAAACATGATCAAGGTGAGGCCACATGCATTTTAACAGCTTTATATATATTTTTTGAGTAATAAAAATCATCAACTTTTAAATATATATATATATATAATACTTCATATTAAATAAATTAAATATACCACTTTTACTTCATGCCACATAACAACACAATTGATATATTAAAAAAAAATAAACTAAGAATAAAAACCCAAATATATCTTAGACATGTAGAAACAAACAACACATTATTATTATACACCTCTAAAATAAAAACTCTGTCTAATAACTTCCTATATCGACACCACATTATTTTGCCTCTATGTCCATATATGCTCACATCAATTAAACTAACTATGTCATCGTTGCTTGCTTCTATATATCTAATTGATAGAAAAACAATGGACACAAGCGCAGGCACGATTTTATTTTTCATAATATCATGCAACACACGCATGGTTTTGATCAGTTGGCCCCGGACCTCCAAAGAATACATGTTTACCCATGAATGCACGGTTTTCGTCGTGATACTCCACTTGATAACATTCCGGCTTGCTTTGAAGCGTGGTCGGTTCGCTGTGAATTTCATGCCCAGCGGAATCATACATTCTTATAGACCTGATATACGCCGCATAATGGTAGCCTCTCGAAGCAAATTTACCGCTACCCATCTCTGTCCTAGTCATGGCCGATCCCTGGGGTCTCTGATCATAACAAACTTCCCCTCCCAAATCGAAGTATGCAGCGCCCTGGCCAAGACCCTCGAACAATGACATCGGCCAGTAACCGATTATCTCATCCTCATAAAGTAAAGCCCATACTTCGCCTACACGTTGTCTCACTTGCTGTAATTCAATAATATTTTACCAATTTAGTTGCGTTATTATTTAACCAAATTATTACTATTCTAAAATTCAAATATAATTAGAAAAATATCCTTACTTGCTCAAGTGTTAATTGAAATTCCGCCTGAACCCCTCCAAAGCTTGATGCCCGCGCGAAGCCGGAACGAGGAGAGCGGGCGCCAGGGATTGGCACATATCCTGGACACTGTAGGTCATAGCAACCGTTTAGGTAGTTGTCGGACTGCATCAAAGGCACTGACTTATGAGCACTCTGCATCATGAATGATTTTTTAATACATCCACTAAACTTCAAACCATGTAATTACCGTCCATAAAACAAAGAGCCTTGGTTCATTATCACCATATTTAGTTGGATTCACCTGCAACAGTCATATAAGAATGGATTATTAGTTGGTAATATTTAATTTAGTGGCTGTTTCCCTAAACAATAAACCAGTCTTTGCTTTGCTGCTTGAAAGAAAGAGAGCGAGCATAAACTTGAATATGGTGAGTGAGAGTGGACTCATTATTTACTCAAATGTAAATTTCAATCCTCTTATTTTAACGATTGAAATAACATAAGGATAGTCTAATTATTTTATTTTGAAAAAGTTATATATAATGTATAATTTAGTATTAAAATTGGTAAATGTTTTTGTTAATATTATCTATTTAATCAAATATATAAAAAATGTCTAATCAAATAATATTTTTCACAAAATATTAAAAAAAAGTTTATTAAAAAATTGGGATTCTAAAATTTCCATTATGTGAATTATTTAATTATGGTAAAGTTTGTGTACTTTATATATTTATTAACTAGAGCTAAAGACTTCATAAATATAACTAAAAAACGATTTCAACATTAAGAATGCTTTACTAATACATACATTTACCTAATTAACTATGTATAAAAACAAATTTATAAATGAATATAAATAATAATTACGAACTTATTATGGAAGAATTTATTAGAATTGGAATAATCTCATATCCCTAGGAAATTGGTGGATGGGGAGCCACTTGGCACGAATTTAATTTTTTTAATTTATTAAAAGTATGAACCATTTTGCTAAATAAAATTTACTTATATATAAATAAATGTTATAAATAATAATGAAGAGCTTATCACAAAAGAATTTATTAGAATTGAAATAATCTCAAATCCCTAGGAAATTGGTGAGTTAAGTCTAACACTAATATAATTTTCTAAATTTATTAAAAATCAATGTAACCTAACAAACTCTTACACTACAACCATTAATAAACATTAAGACTAAGCATATTACACTACAACCATTGATAATCATTAAAACTAAGCATATCACAAGCAGGAATTTATTGAAATCATTCAAGGGAGTGAATCCATATATAGTAAAAAAACCAATTTAAATAACACAAATCAAGACAAAATATCATAAATAACATTAAAAATATTGTTACTTCTAAGTTCAAAGAAAAAATGTGGTGTGAGAAAGATTTACCTACTAAAAGAAAATTAAGATATTATAAGGAGGTCATCAACCCCACCCTATCAAAAGTATCTCTCTATTTTAACCAACTCAAAGAAGAAAATTAATATAACCAGGTTTAAAATGAACTCTCATGAGCTCCATAGTGAAATTGGTTTTTAGGCAGTTCCTAAAACATCCGTTTCTAAAACACCATTGATCAGTCATGAAACACCATTGATCAGTCATCTCTGTGAGAATATGAACATTGAGGATAAAAATCGTTGAGGATGAAAATCACTTCCCCTTAGAGTGCCACAGTACAACCACAATAGATCTCAGTTTCATAATCTTTGTTGTTGTTATTATTATTATTATTATCCATTTTTAAGGTCACGACCCAGCGAGACACCAAATTTGTGATTGAGACCACCTTGTTTGTGGGACAAGGAACATAAAACACCATTGCCACAAAGTTTCATAATCTTCCTTGTTATTATTATTATTATTATCCATTTTTAAGATCACAGCCAAGCCAGACACCAAATTTGTGTATGACACCCCTTGTTTGTGGGACAAGGGATATAAAACACCATTGATGGAAATGATCTGCGCAACCACAATAGATTTCATTAGCCATTTTTAAGGTTACGGCCAAGCAAGACACCAAATTTGTGTATGAGATGCCTTTGCTTGTGGGACAAGGGATCCACCTCCGCCCAGGGCAGTCTATGAAGGCATAAAGCTAGGTACAACCACAATAGATCTCATTATCCATTTTTAAGGTCACGGCCAAGCGAGACACAAAATTTGTGTAGTCTACGAAGGCATAGAGCCGGGTACAACCACAATAGATCTCATTATCCATTTTAAGGTCACGGCCAAGCGAGACACAAAATTTGTGTAGTCTACGAAGGCATAGAGCTGGGTACAACCATAATAGATCTCATTATCCATTTTTAAGGTCACGGCCAAGGGAAACACCAAATTTGTGTATGAGACCCCCTTGTTTGTAGGCCAATGGACCCACCTCTGGCTAGGGCAGTCTACAAAGGCATAGAGCCGGGTACAACCACAATAGATCTCATTATCCATTTTTAAGGTCACGACCAAGCGAAACACAAAATTTGTGTAGTCTACGAAGGCATAGGCTGCCAAGCGAGACACCAAATTTGTGTATGAGACCCTCTTCTTTGTGGGACAAGGGACCCACCTCTGCACACAGAAGTCTACGAACTGTGTACAACCATAATAGATCTCATTATCCATTTTTAAGGTCACGGCCAAGCGAGACACCAAATTTGTGTATGAGACCCTCTTGTTTGTGGGACAAGGGACCCACGTACAACCACAATAAATCTCATTATCCATTTTTAAGGTCACGGCCAAGCGAGACACCAAATTTGTGTATGAGACCCTCTTGTTTGTGGGACAAGGGACCCACCTCCGCACACGGAAGTCTACGAAAGCATAGAGCTGTGTACAACCATAATAGATCTCATTATCCATTTTTAAGGTCACGGCCAAGCGAGACACCAAATTTGTGTATGAGACCCTCTTCTTTGTGGGACAAGGGACCCACGTACAACCACAATAAATCTCATTATCCATTTTTAAGGTCACGGCCAAGCGAAACACAAAATTTGTGTAGTCTACGAAGGCATAAGCCGGGTACAACCATAATAGATCTCATTATCCATTTTTAAGGTCACGGCCAAGCGAGACACCAAATTTGTGTATGAGACCCTCTTCTTTGTGGGACAAGGGACCCACCTCCGCACACGGAAGTCTACGAAAGCATAGAGCTGTGTACAACCACAATAGATCTCATTATCTATTTTTAAGGTCACGGCCAAGGAGACACCAAATTTGTGTATGAGACCCCTTTGTTTGTGGGACAAGGGACCCACCTCAGTGCAGGGAAGTCTACGAAGACATACATACTCCACCCCCTCTAGTTTTGAACCTGTGACCTCTTAGGAGGAAACACTTGCTCTTAACCATTAGGCCTACTCAATACTGACCTTCCTAACCTTTTTTTACTATGTCAAAATTATAGTGAGTTTGAGAAGCTTCTCTCCAAGCTTTTTGAGCATAAAAATAAAGTCTTAAATCAAACTAAATAATTAGTTTATTGAAGTGTCATAGACCAAAGTTAAATCAAACTAAATAATTTATTTTTTTAAATATGATAGACCAAAAATTATACTTATATACAGATTTGTTTTAAACTCACCTGCCATCCAACCTCTATGCTCTCCAGTTTACCTCGATACTTAGTCATGAGCCAAATTTGGCTGTTAGTAAAATAAGCATCGGCGGCAACGACGGGACGCCAAATATTTAAAAGAGCAGTTGCGCCAAATATTAGGTCACGAGGGGGCTCGAATAGCACCATGCTATGCTGTTAACAACAACAATACATTAGAACAGGAGAATCATGTACGAATATTATAGAAATATAGATGCAGGCATCAGATGATTTAGGTATAAGTACCTCACGTGCAACGCCATCAACATTATCGACATTAGGTATCGCATTTAATTTTCCTCTTCCTCCACTCTCTAAAAATTGTCTCACAGATCCTGCTCTTTCCACTTCTTCACGTTTGATTTCCCTGACCTCCACTGTGTCCGCTGGACACTCAGACCTAGCGACCAATTTTAAAGTCTTTGCGCCGCCGGAGTCGAAGTTGGAAATATTGAGCGTCGAGGACTTCAGTTTCGGTGCTTTCTTCAAACCCTTTTTTACACACAAAAAAATACAGAAGCGCATGTCAACATTTTCTAAATTTGACTTTTTCTATTGTTTTCGCATTGTAAGGTTGAAAACAACACTATGTTGCTGTACCCGCGTTATATTGTCATGTGCGTACTTCACAGATATCTGATCACTGAATTTTACACAAAGAATATTATCTCCATACTTATCCTGAAATTTCAGCACTGCTGGAGGATTGACGAAATTGATGTATTCATCGATACTCATTTCACGCACATCAATAGCAGAGGTGAAAGCGACATGAAACAGAAACAAAGCCATGAAAAAGAAAAACGAACTCATTGAAAGGCAACAAGAAGAACACGAAAGGATGAACAGAGGCCAAAGCCCTTTGTGATGTTTAATGATAAAAATATATATTACCAATCTTAGTATATAGAGCCTGGCTGATAATAATTCAGTGTGCCATACTTAAATTAGAACATTAAGAGTTATAGTGCTTATCACCCCAAGAAATTATTGTTGCTTTCCAGCTGGACGATATGTATCCATGTGCAAAATAGGATTTATATGTTACGATTATCACCCAAAACCAAGCAACAATTTGTGCATTTAGATATGTTAACCGCTTCGTTCTTTTGGCTCAAAAACCATGTAAGCGCAGTTACTTATTACTGCCCTTCCACTTCGGCTCAACAACTGGTGGAGTCGGAACACGTGTAGCGGAGGTACACGAGTCGATTACAGCATGCCGATTGCCTCACCACCAAAGGAGAGTTGCCCATCGTTAAAAGCGGGAGAGGAGGAGCTAATTGTGGTTGGGAGTAAATGGGCGGATAAAATTGAATTTATATAATATGATTCTCTCTTAAATCTAGGCCATTATTTATACATCTCTCTATTAAATATTGCATTTACATAGCATTTTAAGTTGCTTTATTTTGTATAAATGAAGTTCACAAAATACACAAAACATAAATGTGATATTTTCAATAAACCAGATCTGCTGTTTAATATTCTATTCAGTCTTTACAATTATGGTGAGTTTCATAGACTTGTAGAGAGTTTATTTTCAATAAACCAGATCTGCTGTTTAATATTCTATTCAGTCTTTACAATTATGGTGAGTTTCATAGACTTGTAGAGAGTTTAAATTATTAATTTATATTTTACTTAACTTATCTACATGCATGTAGGGCAGGAATAATTATCTCCAACGACTCCTCTTAATTATAACCCCTAAACATAACTATTATTATGAGTAAACTATGCCTTAGCTAAACTTACATAGAAAATTAACTCAAAATTTGTTTCAGCACATGAGCGATTTTCTTTTCCTCTTTCTCTGAAACCTCTGGCTAGTTTTAATTTTATTCTTGTGTTTTTGTGAATGTTACAAATTTTAATTTCTTTTTATGTTTCTCCTCTTTTGTTGTTGTTCGATATTGCAATCTTGTCATTGTTTCATCTTTTGTCATCAACATTTTAAAAAACACTTCGGAGTGTCCATGCCTATTCTCTTCATCTTCTTTTAAAAAATATTTTTATGTAATTCTCTTATGGTTGGTCTTCATACTCATGTATTTCTCATTGACTATTGCAACAAAAGTCCATTGTAAAATTTTATTTCTTAAAAACATTTAATGAACATCATTACAATAATTTTTTTCTTTACGCTCTTCGTAGAGAGCTTTCTCGAAACTTTCACTTCACTTGGTTTTCACATGCAAGTGGGCTTCCCTTATCAAATAATAACTCATCAATCATATGGTTCTACTTCATCATTTGCAACCACTCTTTATTAGTTAAGTGATCTTCATCAAATTTAACACAATCTACCTCTAAAATATACCACGGAATACTTGTTCCAAAAGCTTTCATGTTGGAAAACGTTTACATGTCAATGCTCTTTGCCTTCATAAATGTTGTTGAGTGTGTGTGTGAACTCCACTACTGGATTGACGCACCTTTCTCTCCACAAAGAAACTCCCCCTTAAAGAAAAAAAAAATTGTTTTTTTTCCTCTGATGATCATTGTCGGTCCTCTTACAGATCTTCAAGATTTACGCTTCAAGTGTGTGAACTCCACTACTATATTGGCACACCTTTCTCTCCTCAAAGAAAACAAAATTGCTCATTTTTCCTTTTATGATCATTTTCGGTCCTCTTACTAATCTTCAAGCTTCATGCTTTGCCTTCAAACTACATTGTTAGAAATTTACATTCACTTTGAAACAAAATACACAAAACATAAATTTGGTAATTTCAAGAAATGGAAGTTCATTCTCAATATTCTATTCAATCTTTAAAACTATAGTGATCTTGTGATCTGGACATATGCAAGAATGCACAAAATACATATATAAACATAAACATAGATATGTAGGAGAAATAAAACTTCATTTCATTAATATCAAATAACTGAAATATGCTTACATATATAATGGAAATAGACTAGCTCAGGCGATGGTAGCTTATCTCCGAGAAGATATGTGATGGCTACATGCTTCTAAATTGCGTTACAATGAGGCTCAAGGGTGTTTTTATTATTGAAGAATAAGGGAAAATCCTAAACAACCAAAACCCTAACCTCAAGAGATGAAACACCAAATGTTCGTTGACTTGTTGGGGGCAATTGGACAACCAACTTCCCAGAGTCGTAACTTGGTCATATGATCTTTGCTTGGTGTGCACAATACCTTGTTGGAAATATCCCTCAGAGTTATGCCATTGGTTTCTTGTAAACCTCAAAAAATGTTGTTTAGGGGGTCAAAAGTGCTCTGGAAGTTCAAGACCTGAAAAAATCCCAAAAGTAGTAAATGTTGCTATAATCAAGGAAACAGACAAAATTGATTGGAGGTCTAGGTGGAATAGGTGGGTAGTCACAAATATCCACCTGGATCAGTGCCCCCCCAGGAAGGAATGGTCCCCATTGCGTGTAGATTCTCCATGAGGTGAAGAAATTTTGTTGAACCTTGTCCCTCGTGAACCACTTTCCTTGGTGAAGGAGTTGGCCTACTTTGACAACTCAATATAGTTGGATTCTCTACTAGCGAGTGTTTTTGATATGTGTGTCCATAATCTGGTCACTTGTGTACTGATCAATGCAACTTGGGTTGTCTCATCTCCTATAACAACACATCAATTATTTATTTATTATCGCCACTTTCTTCCTAAGGTGTGCACTCTGATAGGGTAAGGTGTCTAATGCATCTAAGTGTAATTAATATGCATATCTTCGAATTTAAGCACCCTTATGTTACCTCACTTATATGCTTGTGAGGGTTTGGATGACTTACTAACTTATATATTTGGCGCACTTTGGTTAATTTTATATGCTTTTTACCTAATACCTTAGGTCTAAACCCATGGTGCAATTTGGTAAGTTAAAGGATTCAATGCATATCAATTATATTGATGCTAAGGATTTAACTCCTACCACGGTGCTTCCATTTGATTAGCAATTTTTGAGGTTGGGGTACGAGGAGTCCCATCCTTCGCTTGCCACCTCAAGTCGTTCACATGGCCAGATGTTTGGGCTTGGGTTTTGTGCAACAGTGGGGATTGGTTATGGCATAGATTAACAGTTGAGGCATCTTTCTAAAACCCTAAATCACTTTTACTCTTACTTACCTCTCCTCCTGTTAATTTTGATCACCACTTGGGAACATACTTTGTCGTGCTCTTCTCTTAGAACCCTGGTATGAACTGGCTCTCTCCTTCACCCATCATAGTGCCTCCCTTCCATGCTTAAACTACTTTAGTCACTGAGCTTGTGTCATCAATATTTTTTCTATTGAGAGGGAATGCTCATTCCTTGGTATTATTTCTTGTGTTGAGAGGGTTTTTCTTAAGAAATGCCTCCACTTCCTACTTGTTTTTAGTTTTACAGTGTGTTCGTCTCTCCCTACAACACCCTGCCAAGACTGAAATTCCATCCATTTAGCTTCAACATGTAAGATACATCATTTTCATTGTTTTTAATTGTTAGTGCTTAATGTCATGGATTACTGCTAACTAATTTGGGGATTTTCATGGTTGCAGGGTAACTTCCTTTTCTAGAGAGAAACTATGGCATATGTCACTCATTGCAACCCTTCCCCAACGAATTTTCGCTCAGTAGTGCCAAAGGGTCGAGGCTTTACTTCACGATTCCTTCAGGTAATCAGATGTAGAGTCATTATGCTTCAGATATTAACCCCATAATGATTTTCTACTATTCACCATGAATACGTTGCTCACTCAATTTCCCTTTCTCTTTCTCTGTTGTGGATTTGATTCGGGTGAATGGGCGACCTAACTCCACTTCCTTCATCCCTCAGGTAATTATTTCTATCATAAGTAGTATTTTTAAGCATAATTACTGTTATCTTAGGTTTGAAGGATGACTTTGAGGTGCGTTGACTTATTTGTTGTTGGGTTATGTTGGCACAAGTATTCTAGTGAACCTTCAATTTATTCTCTATGTGGCTTGCTCCATTTCAGGCATGCTCTCTCATTTACAGGTTCATTCCTGATTGCCGCTTTCCAGGCTGGTTATACTTCCATTTTGCTAGCTTTGGATAATGGATCATTTTGCCTATGATTTTTGCATTGATTACGGTGACTATGGATAATGGAATGTTATGGTGTCCACTGCTAGCAGTTGAATGTTTTTAGTTTATATTTAATACAATTCCTAGTCTATAGATGGCATAGTGCAAATGAGTATGTTATAACCCTTATACTTGGTCACTGCGCGATCCTATATTTTGTGTCCTAAAGAACAGTTACAGGTCCTTAAGAGGCACCATTTATATTTATATAGAGCTTCGCTCTTATTGTTCTCCTTTAACTAGGTTATTGGTTTTCCTTGTTAATGTTGTGACCCATTCCTCTTAATGTAGTCACTGGCTTGTTTTAATTTTTTAAATTATTAGGATAGAGGCTCCTTATTATTTTGGTTTTGAACTATGTTCATGGTTTAATTATACTCTCGGATGTAAGGTTCCAATTATATATATATATATATCAAGGCTTGTGTATCACTTGTTTTCTGAACATCTGGTATAAATGTGGTAAGGCTATAGTGCGGCTTTATATGGGCTGCAAGTGCCATTACAGAAATACTACTTCCACTTAATGATTTGCCTTTGATTTATTTCTATTTTTGGAACTACTCACTCGAGGTACTACCCTGTTTCATTCGAGGGTATTCATATTTGTTTTCTTGCATTCTCCATTCTATTTCAATTTGATAACTAGAAGTAGGTAAAATATGGCTAGTGTGATCCTCTGCAAGCTGCAATATTACTACACCCTAGTTTTCTTCTTATGTGCTTAATTTATTTTAGTTAGTCAATTCAGTTGGATAGATAGAAGAAGTTAATCTAATGTTATGGTTTTGATCTAGGAGTTATGATTGTTCATCATATGTTATTGTTGTCTTTAAGCGAAAATATTATTTCTCTATTTCATAGTTATGAGTACTAAGATATTGATATGTGCCTCTGATTTGGTTTTCCTTTGCTATATAATATCATTTATTAAATGGAAATCTCCTCTTTCCACAATATCATCTTAGAATTTAGTTCCAATTGTTGCTTTGTATTGAGAAATAGATCTAAATCTAATTTATGACATTGCGTTCATATTATAAAGTCCTTTGTTCAAGTTTTCATATAATTTTGCATGAAGATATACATGAAGTAAGATATTTTGTGCTACATTCTTTAACTTCGGTCATTAAATATGAAAATTATTAATACTTTATTTCAATAACTAATAATTTCACTTTTCATGCTTTTCTTATCAACTTAAATAGTGTACTCTTTCATTAAAATGATTAGTGACTAATATTCTACCTTTATGGTAATACAATCAAATTCCTCCACAATTTAGACAAAATATCAATTATTCAAAACTTACAGTAACCTTGCCTATTACATAACAATTATAACAAAAATTTACTGTTTACAAGCAAGTAAAATATGAAATTCCATTCATCATCCATTGTCATGCAAATCAACATCTCATGTACTTAATTCCTAACCTGCATAAAATGCTAACATTTTAATTTCAGAGTAACAGTTGATATATTTACATTAACCAAAAATAGTATACTAGTAATTATAAGCTAACCAATGAGTTACTGATGGAATCCCTTTGTAACCAGAACATTGTCTTTCACCCAACCATAGAATTGCATCTTCCAAGTTCACCCCAAACATATTTTTCCTATCCAAGACATCAAAAACCCATTGATTCTTCCAATTAGAATTTTTATGCCTTCTTTCCATGTGAGATTTTTACCTTAAAGTGGCGTCCCAGTTTATGGGATTTTTCCCTTTGTGCCAAAAACTCACTTTTTTATCTTTAGCGATGCTTTATATGAATCTCAACTTAGCATTTATATCCAGCTAAGTTCTTAGTGGACCTTTCTATATAATCCACTAAGCTTATCCATAATCCTTCTAGATTCTAATCATGGAAAGATTACCATGATATACTCTTATCTGCCAATGTTGCATTTCCAATAAATTCCAATTTATTTCTTATTTAAAAAAATTTATTACATCATCATTTTATAGCAGACATCATCATTATTCTTTTTTAATAAAATGGAAAAATACAATTTTTTTTCAATCAAGGAGAGGTATTACATTCTCCCCCCTTTATTTACACCATCCTTGATATTTAAATTTCAGTGTTCCTAAGCTGAAAAAAATGTTGGGTACTTTTCTTGAATTTCACTTTCTAGTTCCCAGATGGCCTCCTCAGGAGTGAAGTGCCTCCACTGCACCTTAAACTAAGCAACAACTAAATTCCGGAGCCACTTCTCTCTCCTCTCTAAAATGCAGAGTGGTTATGGTAGGAAATCGCCTTAGGGTTCCACTTGTTTCATTTTCCAGCCAATTATATGAGTAATATCATGTACATATTGTTGGGTTGTGTTATATTCTTTCCATAACTAGCCCATGTAGTTACCCAGGGGGTTAGAAGTGGGGTAGAGCCCCCCTTTCGTTGCGCTAATTGCATAGCGGGGGGGTCACAGGGGGTTTGAGGGGTGCAAGTAACCCCACTCTATGGGGTTTGGGGCAGTGCCCCGGAAAATTTTGGTTTTGGAACCTATGTTAGGTTGGGCGGACCCACCTATGGTTTTGTGCATGATTTTCGCACATGTTTTTGGATGTGATGGTTTTCGGTCCATGGTTTTGGATGCGATGGTTTTTGGTCCATGGTATTAGATGCTTCAACATGTATAAATATGTATTATAACATTGAAAGGAACATAACGAAAAATCAAGCTGGTAGTCTCGGTTTTGGGATCCAAGGGAAAATATCTATGTATATGTGTTTTATGTGTAATGCTTTCGCATTGTTTATTTTCTATGGTTTATAAATCGTATGCAAGTAATTTCTATACAGGGATAAAACCTACACATATTTTTAAAATAAAGATACATGAAAGACATTATGAACTTTAATGTGACTAGGCATAGCTAATTGATAAGATACATGTCCGACTCATTCCAAAACTTCAAATGGTCGACAAAACCATGGAGATAGTTTTGGATAAATTCATATACGCAGAGTGATCTTTCAGGGTTTCACTCTCAAATAAACATGATCCTCGATTTTAAATTCCTTATGTGTTCTTTTTAAATATGTGTAACTCTTTTGGCAGTCCTGCATTGCTTTAATATTCGGTTGAATTCGGCACACTGTTTGTTCCATTTCCTACAATAAATCTAGCCCCAAAATCAATTTTTCCTTTGGTTGACTCCAACTGAGGGGTGTATGGAATTTCATGCTATACATTGCCCCAAACGGGCTCATTTTGATGAAGCTCTGGTAGCTATTGTTATATGAAAATTATGCCAAATGTCGAAATTTCTCCCACTGGGTAGACTTATCCATCACATACATTTTGATAATATCCTCCAGGATATGGTTGACTCTGTTATCACCCCAGGAAACTCTCCTAGGTTGTAGCTTAGAGATGTTCGGGAACATTACAAACTCAACTTAATGTTGGAAATGGATGAATAGAAGGAATGATGCTTGTTCAAGCCAAATAACCACTTCTACTTTGCTTGACTCCAGACATGCGTGAACACCCCCAGACTACAAGGCTTTAGACCACCAATTACTCACAGTTTAAGGTTTGGGTGCATATGGAGAATATTAACCACACCATTAGATGCACAAAACCATGTGATGGCCGGCTGTAACCAGTAAAGAAGTCTACAAATCTAATTCCCTAATGCACAAATAGGATGATAGCTCTTTGGCACTAGTGGAAAAGAAATCTAAATAACTCATTCACTGATACATACAAGATTTTAACACAGAGGTAGGATGACAGCTACTCTAATGCTAAACATCAAGATTTCAGAAATACAGCATATCAAGCACAACTTGGAAAAGAAGATAAATGGAAAGTGAGCAATTAATAGCAAAAGAAGCTTGTATTAGCTGAAAATGAAGAGGAGACGCTACAAGTATCAAAGTAGTTACAATCTCCAGAAGTTGAAACTTACATCAAAACATCAACCATCCACCTTGATTACATCTTGTTTGGAGGTATATATAGAGTTTCATTACAAAGGAACTCGGCCATTCTAAGTATGGAGGGGTCATAATTGACCACCAACCACTTTAACTGCATGATGGAGTCTCTGGTGCAATTTGCTTGCTTCAGTGGATGAACCTAGTCCTTTCAGGTGCTCTATTGTCCTTCTCAGGCAGGTGGAGTGCTGTATAGAATGAAATTCCATAACTTTTAAATGCGGTTATCTGCTCGAGCTCTGTCCTTTTCCCTCTCAGCCATACTGTTTGTTGAATGTGGTTGTTGAGGAGCAAATGCACTTGGTACTAAAAACTCGTCATCTTCATGCTTCGGGAGCATGGAACAATTAAGAGACGCAGACTGCATAGTAGGTGGATGAGTAGGAGGAAGGAGAAGGGTCGGTCGTCGGATTAGGAGGATAGATGGTAGGGATTGCATGGAAGAGAGTATCAGGAGATATGGAAGTGGAGTGAGTGTGAGCCGTTGGATCTCGGGCAGAAAGATCCAACAGTCATCGGGTGTTGAAGGTGTGCGGTGGTTATCGGGCGGGAATAGAGGATTAAGCGGTAAGCGATCTTGATCGCACCACCTTTGGGCATTAGGTGGTAAAAGGGTGAGGGTGTGTGATTCCATTCAGCGTGTGACACGCACCGATGGAGGAGGGAGAAAAACCACTCTCCGTCGTGCGCTAATGTGCCATTGCTTTGTGGGCATGAACTGAGCAAAGGCAATTCGATCTTGAAGGAACTGATCAGACGACAAAGGAGTGATCGGGCAAGTCACTTTATCGGGTGCGACGGGAGTCGTCAGATTGGGTTTTTGGTAGTTTTGGGCATTTTTGTATAGTGATGTGTGATTGCGATCAAATCGCATCGCAATATTGCATCGGTGGAAGCCGAGGGGCACAACCTTTATACACACATGGAGGCGATTTGAGATAGTGATTAAACCAGACCCGACAAAGGAATTAGTCGTTTTTAGGACTGATGAAGGGAATCTGAGTGGTGCAAGGGGAGGAGAAAATGACCATTGTGAGCCTATTTTGAGCATGACCAAGGACCAGGCTCACTTCCGACATTTAGAATTCAAATATAGGTATTAGAGCTAACTGGCTCCTTCTGGGGATGAGATCCTCCCTGTGAGGTCTCAAGAACTGCAAATCATTGCCTTTCCTGTCAAACCAGATGAGCAAAATTTCCTAGTTTTCCATTGGGTATGGAGTCTAATTAAGCTTACACTAAGACTGATAAAACAACATATTTACAACTTTTAAAGCCTGAAGACCTTAAACAATATAATTTTTTCAAAAATCACCCGTTAACTGGGTCATCAAAAACTATCTCTCCTTCCATACTTTGTAGCATGAAAGTATTGTTCCCCTGGATCTGAGTGATGACAAAAGTCCAGTCCACAGAGCATCAAACTTCCCATGATGGCCTTTCTTCTCCTTTAGTGCATCCCATTAAAGAACCAAGTACCCAACTTGAAAATTGTACCCTTTTTACCTTTCTATCAAAGGTTTCCTTCTCTTGATCAATGTGCATGTCAGCCAATTCATCAAAGACTTGCAAAAGCAGGTTAATTTGATCACCTACCTCAAAAAGTTTAGGGAATTTGACCTTATTAGGTAGAGATGGTTTATATTTCACCCCCTCTCTGTATGCTCTCATCCTTGGATGTTCTTCGTGGAAGCTTTTGTACACCTGCTGAATAACAATGTCTGATGTGTACTCGACTATGTCAATTGTGGCCTGCATAATTAATATAAATGATGAGTCAATGCATTCTTGTGTGTGGGACACAAAGACTTCACCTACTTTTGTAGCTTGCTTAGAACCAGCCCCATCTAAGGAGGTGTCCCAAATCTATGCACCTTCTCCCTCAGTGATCTAGCAAACTGCCCTTTCAAGCTATGTGGAGTCCACTTGGGCAGGCTTCGGAATATCAAGACTGAGATTATCAATATCAGTCTTGGCCATTGAATAATGGCTGGCCTCAGTGCCTAGGAGGAAATTATGAGGGATTGTCTTTTGAACAGATAGAGGAACATAAGATGATGGGGAATTGACTTCACCCTTTTTTATCACTGGGCTGGGGATAACAGTAGGTTGGCCAGTTTGCATATTTGCATAGTCATTAGAAGTTTGGCTAGCTTTAGGCTTAGGGTCTTCAAGGATAGATTTCTTGAAGGAATCTTTCTTCACTGGCTCAATCAGAGGCATGGGTATTCTTGGCTTTTGAATTTCTGACTGAAACCTAATAGAAGAAGGGGAACATTCAAGGCCTTTTACCTCTATAGCTAGAACTTTGAAGAATATGGGATCTACTGCTGGTTGCTTCTGCTGGTAAACTTGTTGTTCGTGGACTTGATCATCTTCTTCAAACTGCTCTTCTTCCATGACTATATTCTAAAAAAAGGGTCTTCACCCTTTGGTCTTCATTGGCATCTTTGTTTTTTCACAAAATATGCAACTGCTCCTTTGCTCCTTTATATGGATTTGGATTTGGATTTGCAAGGAGCTTGTCCTTCCCATGAATGTTGCTCCACCCTTAATCTGGAAACTTCAGAGGCTAATGACTCTATCATCCTAGCCATTTTATCGATCTTGAGATCTGAGGATGATGAGGACTCCCCCCTCTGTCTTCCTCTATCAACATCACCTTCGAGCCTTTCTGCAGCCATGATGTTTGATTCTACTTCCAAGGCTGCATCTTGCATATCAGCCAAAGAAGCACATCTTATCTCCCTCAATAGTAAGCAGAAACACAAATTGAAGGCATTAGCATAAGTGAGCTTAGCAGAGGTAAGGGTGGGTTTCACTTCAGCTGGTATTCTGCTGTACATGCGGTTAAATCTCTTATTGAAATCAGATAGTAGCTCACCATTTTCCCTATGTAAGTTCCCAAACTCAGTGTGGTAATAGAGTAGGTCTTTTTTATCTCCCCAATGCTTAAAAAATACATCATCTAATGCTTCAATGTTTGCTATGGACCTAGGGGCTAATTCTCTGAACCATTTTCTAGCTTCACCATCAAGGCTTTGGACAAACACTCTCATCCACACATCATCTTCACTAATATCTAGATTATCAGCATAGCTATAAAAGGACTCAAGGTGCTCTTCAGTTGTTACTCCTTCTGAACCAATGAAATTATGCATGTATTTATGATACTCTCCCATAGGCATGGCATTCAAAGGAATAGGCAGGACTAGGGGTCCATACCTAGTAGCTATGATTCTTTCCATTTTGGTGGGTGCTTGCTGGCTTGCCATTGTTAGGATGGGTGGAAGGATACTAGCAGATTGAATGGTAGGAAGCAATGAAATAGATGACAGGGACAACGGAACACGACAGACTGTATGGGAGGCTTTCTTTGGACTAAGATCCAAAGGGGAACTAAATGAACAAGGAGCTTTATAAATCTCTGAGGGTATTCCTTCACTAACAATGCTAGGCTCTATATCTTCAAACTGTATATTCTCAACTATAGGCCCTTTTTGTAGAGATACATAAGGTTTTTTAGGCTTACCTGATCCTGATGCTCCTTTCTGTAAGGTTTTCTTTTGCAAATGGGGTAGCAAGCTAAGTGGGCTTGATTGTGGGGAAAAACTCCACAGTTAAGCGCACTTGAGCCAGAGGAGGTCTGGGATGGGTGACCTCCTGGGAAGTCCTGGTTACCGGGTGCAAGCCCCGGAAGTGATGATTGATGCTATGTGATTCGTTCTCCACATTTCACTAGTTTCAATCCCACTTCTTCACCCCTGTGAGCATCACCCGATGCAATGAGTGCTAAGTGAACTATTCAAAAATCATGAGAAATTAGTCAGTTACAACTACTTCTCATGGAAATGGTCATACGTGAATGACTTACCTAACGCAGTTGAATCCCAAAAAATGATATCTAATATAATGCACTGTGTAAACCCCCATACTTAAAATCTTCTCAGGGTCAGGCACTGGGTCAACTAGTGATTTCTGAGGATTTCTCTGGGTATGCCTCAAAAACTGAGTCATAACTGTAATGTGGAGCCACCACTAGGTTGATCCTCCAGTAGAGTCACCAGATAGATGATTACAACCAAAACATTTTTCATGGTCTGTCTATCATCAAAGTTGGAACTGTGTCGTTTTCCCAGGGAAGCTAAGCTTCAATCTCCTCTCCTCGACAACGGCGCGAATTAATGTTATCACCCCAAGAAAATCTCCTAGGTTGTAGCTCAGAGATGCTCAGGAACATTACAAACTCAACTTAATGTTGGAAATGGATAAATGGAAGGAATGATGTTTGTTCAAGCCAGATAACCACTTCTACTTTGCTTGACTCCAGACATGCGTGAACACCCCCAGACTACAAGGCTTTAGACCACCAATTACTCATAGTTTATGATTTGGGTGGATATGGAGAATATTGACCACACCAGCAGATGCGCAAAACCATGTGATCGTTGGCTACAACCAGTAAAGAAGTCTACAAATCTAATTCCCTAATGCACAAACATGATGGTAGCTCTCTAGCACTAGTGGAAAAGAAACCTGAATAACTCATTCACTGATACATACAATATTTTAACACAAAGGTAGGATGACAGCTACTCTAATGCTAAACATCAAGAGTTTAGAAATACAACATATCAAGCACAACTTGGAAAATAAGATAAATGGAAAGTGAGCAACTAATAGCAAAAGAATCTTCTATGAGCTGAAAATGAAGATGAGACGTTGCAAGTATCAAAGCAATTACAGTCTCTAGAAGTTGAACCTTACATCAAAACATCAACCATCCACCTTGATTACATTTTGTTTGGGGGTATATAGAGTTTTATTACAAAGGCATTCAGCCATTCTAAGTATGGAGGGGTCATAATTGACCACCAACCGCTTTAACTGCCTGATGGAGTCTCTGGTGCAATTTGCTTGCTTCAGTGGACAAACCTGGTCCTTTCAGGTGCTCTGTTGTCCTTCTCGGGCAGGTGGAGTGTTGTATAGAATGAAATTCCATAACTTTTAAATGTGGTTATCTACTCGAGCTCTGTCCTTGTCCCTCTCAGCCATACTGTCTGTTGAATGCGGTTGTTGATGAGAAAATTCACTTGCTACTGAAAACTGGTCATCTTCATCTTTTGGAAGCACAAAACAGTTAAGAGACGCTGACTGCGTAGTAGGTGGATGAGTAGGAGGAAGGAGAAGGGTCGGTCATTGGATCAAGAGGATAGATGGTAGGGATTGCTTGGTAAAGAGTATCGGGAGATATGGAAGTGGAGTGAGCGCGGGCCATTGGATCTCGGGCGGACAGATCCAATGGTCATCGGGTGTTGAAGGTGCATGGCGGTTATTGGGTGGGAACAGAGGATTAAGTGGTAAGCGGTCTCGATCGCACTGCCTTTGGGCATTAGGCGGTAAAAGGGTGAGGGCGTGCGATTCCATTTAGCATGTGACATGTAGCGACAGAGGAGGGAGAAAAACCACTCTCCATCGCGCGCTAACATGCCATTGCTTTGTGGGTGCGAACTAAGCGAAGGTCATTCGATCTTGATGGCGGAGGAGTGATCAAGAAAATCACTTTATCGGGCATGACGAGAGTCGTCAGATTGGGTTTTTAGTAGTTTTGGGCATTTTTGTATAGTGATGTGCAATTGTGATAAGATCACATTGCAATATCACATCGACGGAAGCTGAGGGGTGCAGCCTTTATACACACATGGATGCAATTTGCGATAGCGATTAAACCAGACTCGATAAAGGAATTAGTCGTTTTTAGGACTGATGAAGGGAATCTGAGCGGTGCAAGGGGAGGATAAAATTACCGTTGTGAGCCTCTTTTGAGCATGACCAAGGACCAGGCTCGCTTCTGACCTTTAGAAATCAAAGATATGTAGTAGAGCTAACAGACTCTTTCAGTTTGTTATCCATTTGAGGATGGTAGTCAGTGCTGAAATTTAACTTCATATCCATGCTTCCGAATAGAGCTCTCCAAAAGGATGAGGTGAATTTGGGATCTCAAGCTAATACTATAATTTTATGGACACCATGTAATCAAAAGATTTCCTTCATAAACACAATGGTAATTTGAGCGGTGCTGAAGGTAGATTGTATAGGTATGAAATGGGTGGCTTTGCTAAATGTGTCCACTACCACCATGATGGAGTCATGTTGTCTTTTTTTTTGTGGTAACCTTGTGATGAAATATAGCGACACTATATCCCATTTCCATTCAGGCATGGGTAGTGGATTCAATAACCTACCACGATGTTGATGTTCTACCTTAACTTGTTGGCATTCTATACATTTCGCTAAGTACCCGATCACTTCTTTTTTCATTCCTAGCCATAAAAAAAAATTCCTCAATGTTGTGACCATCTTATGGTATCTCAGATGTCCTACAAATGGATTTTTATGATGCTCATTAAGTATCATTTCCTTCAATTCTGGAATGTTGGGTATATACAACTTTCCCCTATACGTCAATCATTTTTCTTCATTTTTTGCATATCCCGGTATATGAGTTTGTTGCAATGTTTTGTTACATTTATAAATATTTGAAATCCTTATGCATAGATTTTTTAATTTTTTCTAGAAAGTCTATTTTAATAATACTAACAGCTATTGTTGTTATAGTGTGAGTGTGTCTGCTTAGAGCACCTGCTACCTTATGTTCCTTCCCTTTTATATTCTTAATCTCAAATTCAAATTTGCTCAAGAATGACATCCATGAAGCATGTTTGGCATTAAGTTCAGGTTCGACTAAACAAATACTTTAAACTGAAATGATCTGTTAGCAGTGTGAATTTTTTTGCCCAATAAATAATGCCTCCGCATTTTTAGGGCATGTATAACAATTGCTAATTCCAAATCATACACAACATAATTTTTCTCATGTCCTTTTAACGTCCTTGAATCATATGCTATTACACAATTATCTTGTAACAAAACTCCTCCCAGCCCCTCCATACATGCATCTATACACACAATAAATTTTTTTTTTAAATCTGCCAGTTTCATAATAGGAGTAGTAGTCAATAAATACTTTAGCTTATCAAAACTTGACTGGTAGTTAGCTTTCCATTCAAATTTTACACCCTTTTTTTGCAATGATGTGATGGGGTGAGCTATTTTTGAAAAGTCTTTAATAAACCTGCTGTAATATCCCACAAGTCACATAAATGACCGTACAACAAATACATCTTGAGGTATAGGCCAATTTACCATGGTCTTTACTTTATTGGGATCCACTGCTAATCCCTCTTTTGAGATGATATTCCCAAGATATTGGATTTTTGTCTTATAAAATTCACACTTACTAAATTTTTGCTCCTCCTCATTCCTAGAATAGACCAAAATATCATCAATGAATGCCACAGGAAATTTATCCAAATATTTGTTGAGCACACTGTTCATTAGAAACATGAAAGTTGTAGTAGCACTAGTTAGGCCAAACATAACACTACGAACTTGTAGTGTCTGTATCTGGTTCTAAAGGCTACCTTGTAAACATCTTCATTTTTTATGCTCAACTGATTGTATCCCATTCTCAGATCATTTTTTGAGAAAATGTTGGCTCCCCTTACCTAATATAATAGATTGTCAATGCGGGAAAAGGGGTATTTATTCTTAATAGTTAGTTGTTTAACTAGCGATAATCAATACAAATCCTAAACGTGCCATCCTTTTTCTTAACAAAGAGTATCAATTCTCCCTAGGGTGACACACTAGGCCTAATATACCCTTTATCTAGAAGCTCATGTAGCTGCATTTTCATCTCTACTAATTCCAGGGGCTCATCCGGTAAGGTGCTCTAGACACCGAGCTGCACCTGGTACTCAGTTTATGGTGAAGTTTATATCTTGATGGGGTAGTAAATTGGGAATCTCTTTTGGAAAAATTTCCACAAATTCATTAATGACTTCACCAATGAAACACTTATTTCTTGCTCCTCACTTTGACGTCGAGTTTCTACGTGAACCATAAATATTTTACATCCCTTATGGTCACTCTTCTTCATTTGTAGCGCAGTAATTTTCCTAACTGAGATTGGTTTTGATATACCTTGAATAGTATGAGCTTGTCCATACATGTTTACATAGGTTTCAGTCTTCTCCAGGTAGCTTATAAGTGATGCCTATCACTCCAACCAATCCATTCAAATTAGGATATCATACGACCCCATGGGAAGTGTATTTAAATCTACCATGGTCATGTACCTGTTTAAATTTAATGGACACTCCTTTACTTGGATAGTGACTCTTCTCTTGGTACATGTGGCAAATTGTACCAACCATGTTGTTTTATATATATTTTTTAAATTACATCTTTCTACTACTTGCAGTCCCACATAGCTTAAAATAGGTCCTAGGATTATTAAAATAGAAATAGATTGGTTAGCGAGAATATCTTCTAGCTCAAGCATGGTGGACTGATGTTCTGCTTGTCTATCATCCAAGGTTGCGCTTATCCTTGGAATGTTCATGGCCATGTCATTTACTATAAAGGCTTCGTGGATGGCTTGTATGTTCTGTACTAACCTGGAATTATGTGGGTAGTATCTTAGTAAATGAGGCTCACCATGTCCCCAACACTTCAATGCTCCTTTCTCATTGTCTCCATTTCCATTTCTAACATTTAGATCAATGACTTTCGATCCTACCTAGGAAGTAGCTTGTTGATTTACAACCACCTTATCAAAAATTTTCCGCTGATGATCCCGACCAAAGTTTTTGATATAACCTAGTTTTAACCACCTTCCTCCCACAGTGACCTTGGTCTTCTCCTTATTTGGCCAAGTATTGAACCCTTCACCTTTGTTTTTAAACTGTTGATAACATAACCTTTCCTTTCTCACCAGCTCATCCATAGTTTTTGGGTTATCAAATTTGATCCACTCTTTATACACTTTAGGCAAGCAATTCATGAACCAATGTACTTTATCTTTTTCCTCCTTGAGGTATGGGGCATATGTCAGTAAGTTAGTAAATTTAGATACATACTCATCCATAGTGAGTTGTCCCAACCTTAATTCATGAAATTCTTTGGCGTAGTCATCATATTATCACTCAATCAAGTATCGATTTTTGAAATGCTTACATAATTCCTCCCACAAGTTTGTTTTCTCCTCCATTCCATGTACATTCTTTACCTCTTCCCACCACGAGGCAACCTTGCCTTGTAACTAATAAATAGTTAACGTGGCTTTCTAAATAATTTCATAGTCATAAACTTGAAAGTATTTAGTCATATTTAATAATCAAGGTTTTGCATCTTCCTCATTTTCACCATCAAACATGGGGGTTTTTATCTTCCCAAATTCTCCTTGCAATTCTGGATTCCTTTTCTTCTTAGACTTCGAGAAACAGGTCTTATATGATTCCCCTGCACTCTCATATTTTTCAGGCTCTGACTCTCCTTTCATCATTTGTTCCTCCATGAATGGGTTTATAGGGGGAGTGGCTCCTTCCCCCAGTTCCACATACAGTCTGTCTCCCACTAGTATATCCTTAGCCATCATACTAAATATATATTTTAGCTTAGTTAAGCTCAATCAACTAGTTTTTCACATAGTACAACAAAACATCTATTAGTTTACTGCAATATTCCCATCTATATAATTTTCTATTATGATGGTTTGTTAAGGCCAAGTGGAGAACATGGGATCTGATACCGTATGTCACATGTCCTATAACAACATATAATTTTTTTTTCCTTTTATTTATCCTCCCCACTTTCTTCCTAAGGTGTGCACTTTGATAGTGTAAGGAGTCTAATGCATCTATGTGCAATTAATATTCCTATGTTCTAATTTAAGCACCCTTATGTTACCTCAATTATATGCTTGTGAGGGTTTGGTTGACATACCAACTTATATATTGGTGCAACTTGGTTAATTTTATATGCTTGTTACCTAATAACTTAGGTCTAAGCCCATGGTGCGATTTGGTAAGTTAGAGGATTCAATGTGTATCAATTATATTGATGCTAAGGATTTAGCTCCTACTACCGTGCTCCCATCTAATTGGTCATGGTTGAGGTTGGGGTACGAGGAGTCCCATCCTCTGCTTGCCACCTCAAGTCGTTTATATTGATGCTAAGGATTTAGCTCCTACTACCGTGCTCCCATCTAATTGGTCATGGTTGAGGTTGGGGTACGAGGAGTCCCATCCTCTGCTTGCCACCTCAAGTCGTTTATATTGATGCTAAGGATTTAGCTCCTACTACCGTGCTCCCATCTAATTGGTCATGGTTGAGGTTGGGGTACGAGGAGTCCCATCCTCTGCTTGCCACCTCAAGTCGTTCACATGGCTAGATGTTTGGGCTTGGCTTTTGTGCAATGGTGGGGATCTGTTATCGCATAGATAAATGGTGGACGCTTCTTTCTGAAACCCTAACTCACTTTTACCCTTACCCTCTCCTCTTGTTCATTGTGACCACTATTTGGGAACATACTCTATTGTGCTCTGCTCTTCAAATCCTGGTGCGAATTTGATCTCTCCTTCACCCATCAGAGTGCCTCCCTTCCATTCCCAAACTACTTTCATCACTGAGCTTGTGTCGTCGCATAATTTTTCTGTTGATAGGGAATTCTCATTCATCAGTATTAATTCTAGTTCTAAGAGGGTTTTTCTTAAGCAATGACTCCACTTACTGCTTAGTTTTAGTTTTAGAATGTGTCAGTATCTCCCTATAGCACTCTGTTGAGATTGAAATTCCATCCATTTCGCTTCAATGGGTAAGAGGCATCATTTTCATTTCTTTTAATTTCTAGTTCTTAATGTCATGGATTACTTCTAACTAATTTGGGGCTTTTCATGGTTGCAAGGTAACTTCCTTTTCCTAATAGGAATTCTGAAATTTGTTACTTGTTGCAAGCCTTCTCCAATGAATTTCCACTCAACAACGTAAAGTTTTAAGGCTTTACTTCACGACTCCTTCAAGTAATCGACTGTAGACTTATTGTGCTTAAGTTGTTAGCCCTAGAAGGGTTTTCTGCTATTCACATTGAGCATGTTGCTGACCCAGTTTCCCTTTCTTTGTTGGGGATTTGATTTGGGTGGATGGGTGACCTAGCTCCGCTTTCTTCATCCCTCAGGTAATTATTTTGTCATAAGTAGTATTTTTAGGCATAATTACTACTGTCTTCGGTATGAAGGATGACTCCGAGGTGTGTTGACTTATTTGTTGTTGAGTTACGTTGACACAAGTAATCCAAGGAACCTTCAATTTATTCTCGGTGTGGCTTGCTCCATTTTTAGCACGCTCTCTTATTTACTGTTTCATTCCAGAATGCCACTTTCCAAGTCGGTTGTACTTCCATTTTGTTGGCTCTAGATAATGGATCATTGTGCCTATGATTTATGGGTTGATTACAATGGATTTGGATAATGGAATGCTATGGTGTCCTCTACTATCAATTGAATGTTCTTAGGCTATATTTAATATAGTTCCTAGTTTGTAGATGTCGTTTTGCATATGAGTATGTTGTAACCCTTATACTTAATCACTCGGTGATCCTCTATTTTGTGTCCTAAAGAACAATTATAGGTCCTTAAGACACCATTTATATTTATATAGAGCTTCGCTCTTACTATTCTCCTTTAGTCAGTTTATTAGTTTTCCTTGTTAATGTTGTGACCCATTCCTCTGAATGTAGTCACTAGTTTGTTTTTAATTTGATAAATTATTAGGAAAAAGGCTCCTTATTATTTCAATTTCGAACTATGTTCATGGTTTAATCATACTCTCAGATGTAAGGTTCCACTTCTCTCTCTCTCTCTCTCTCTCTCTCTCTCTCTCTCTCTCTCTCTTCTCTATATATATATATATATATATATATATATATTATATATATATAGATAGATATAAACATATATATATCAAGGGTTGTTTGTCACTTGTTTTCTGAACATGTGGTGTGAATGTGATAAGGCTATAGCATGCCTCTGTATAGGTTGCAAGTGCCACTTAGAGAAATACTACTTCCACTTAATGATTTTCCTTTGATTTATTTTGATTTCTAGAATTTCTCACTTTGGTTACTGCCCTGTTTCATTCAAGGGTATTCATATTTGTTTACTTGCATTCTCCATTCTGTTTCAATTTGATAATTAGAAGGAGGTAAAATATGGTTATTGTAATCATCTGCAATATACAATATTACTACATATTGGTTTTCTTCTGTTGTGTTTAATTTATCTTAGGTAGTAAATTCAGTTGGATTGATAGAAGAAGTTAATCTATTGTTACGATTTTGATCTAGGAGTTATGAATGTTCGTCATATGTTATGGTTGTCCTTAAGCAAATGTATTATTTCTTTGTTTCACAGTTGTGAGTGCTAAGGACTTAATGCACATCCTTTCGATTTGGTTTCTCTCTGCTATATAATATGACTTATTAGATGACAATCTCCTATTTCCATAGTACCATCTCAAAATTTAGTTGCAATTATTGCTTCGTATTGAAAAATAGATCTAAATCTAATTGATGACATTGCATGCATATTTTAAAGTCCTATGTTCAAGTTTTCATATAATTTTGCATGATGATATACATGTAGTAAGGTATTATGTGCTGCACTCTTTTAACTTCGCACACTAAATCTGGAAATTATTAATACTTTGTCTCAATAAATAAGAATTTCACTTTTCATGCTTTTACTCTTATCTTAAACAGTGTACGATTTCAGTAAAATTATTAGTGACTAATATTCTACGTGTTATGAAACTAGCTCAAGAAAAAGATAGAAAAGATAGAACAATGCCTTAAAATTCAGCCTCTTCGAGGGGGCAACCTCCTTTACATTACATAAATGAACAATTATTGGATGATACAAATGACAAAACCTCCTTTCTATATATAGGAGTCTAAGGAG